>JAKOOJ010000069.1:300278-528083 GCA_022577455.1 Arizona elegans | reverse complement strand
GTTGCATTATTCCATGTGTGGTCTTACTAGGGTTTTATAAAGCACTACTAATACTTGACATCATCTTTTTTTAATACGTTTTTTTATTTAAATTATATATATTAAATAATTATACCTTGTGTAACTCTTCATTTGCTTCATAACATATCTCCTGGCACAAATACAATAATAACAGTAAACATAGTTATTCTTATCATACTCATATTATCAATTGCCATTTTATTTTTATCTCTGTCTTAATATATTTTCTATTCTCATTATCTTCTTCCTTTATTTCCAATTTCCTTTTTTCCCCCTCTAACCATTGATAAAATACATCCCATATCATATAATAATCAGTTTGTTCTTTCTCTTTAATTGCTAGTGTTAATCTATTCATTTCTGCACATTCTAATATTTTCCTAATCACCTTTTCTTCAGTAGGAATCTCTTCACTTTTCCAATATTGTGCAAATACAATTCTAGGTACTGTTAATACATGAATAATTAAATATATATTTTCTTTGTTATAAGTTTCAGGCCAGATCCCCAACAAAAATATTTCTCATTTAAGCTCAATACGTTGTTTTATCACCTTTCCAACCATATCTTTATCTTTGTCCAATACTTCTTTGCTTCTCCACATGTCTATCACATATGATAATAAGATCCAGGTATCTGGTGGCACTTCCAACATTTAGCTGATTTATCTTTAAACATCTTTGCCAACCTCACTGGTGGAAGGTGCCATCTATAAAACATCTTATATAAATTCTCTTTATATACAGTTGACATTGTTAATTTATAACTCCTGTCCCACAGTTTCAGCCATTTATCTAGTTCTATTGCATAACCAAAATTTTTCGCCCATGCTATCATTGTCTCCTTTACTTGTTCCTCTGCTAGCTTTTCACCCAATAAATAATTATACAGTTTCTTTATTAATCTTTCATCTGTTCCTGTTAAAATTTTATGTAGTTCTGTTGGTTCTTTATAAAAACCCTGTGAGTTTGCATCTTTCTCATATCTAGAATGTATCTACAATTGTACACATCATGATAAATTGATCCCTTGTTCACTCATTTCCTCTTTCATTTTCAGTGCCCCTTCTTCATTCAGAATGTCTTTATACCTAACAATATTTCCCATATTAATAACATATGGGTGAATCAATGCTTCCATTGTTGAAAGCCAGACTGGTATCCTCAAATAATGTTGTTCTTTAGTTTTCTCCCATAACATCATTAGTGCATTTCTTATATAGTGTCTCTGAAAATATCCATGTATCTTATTTTTCCCATACCACAGAAAAGCATGCCACCCCAGTTGCAAATCATGTCCTTCCAGAGTCAATAATCTTGTGTTCCTCAATACAATCCACTCTTTCATCCATGTTAGTACCGCAGCAGGGGTGGGTTCTAAATTTTTTTACTACCGGTTCTGTGGGCATGGCTTATTTTGTGGGCATGGCTTGATAATCATGTGACAATTCTTTAGGATTTAGCAGAGGTATTGGTCTACCAGGCTTTTAACTGCTTGCAGAGCTGTACCGATCTACCCATTTATTTTTGCAGGCACTGATCTACTCATGTATTTTTGCAGGCACCGGTCTACTCATTTGTTTTCTTTTAACACTGATCAGCTGTAGGGCGGCCCTTTGAAGCCCCGCGGCAAGAGTTTAAACAGTTTTTTCCCCTCTAGCCATCAGCTGGGACTCAGGAGGCAGCAATAGATTGGGGGTGGGGCCAAATAAAAGGTAAGAATAATGCGGGGGGTGGGGGGCGGGGGGCGGGGGTCAGAATCGGTTCAGTGATGTCATATTGTCACCACTACTGGCTCGGCAGAACCGGGCAGAACCGGGAGGAACCCACCACTGTACTGCAGCCTGGTAATATAATTCCCAGTTTGGTAATCCAAAACCACCTCTGCTTCTTGTATCCTGCATCATTTTCAGCCCAATTCTTGCTTTTTTCCCTTGCCAAACATATTTGTGTATTGTTTTGTTAAGTTCCTCAAAGAAATTTTTTTCCAGTTTTATCGGAATTGCTTGGAATAAATACAATAGTCTTGGTAATATATTCATTTTAATTGTTGCTACTCTTCCTACCAATGATAATTGTAAGTTTTTCCATTTTTCCAGGTCTCTTTGAATTTGTTTCACCCACTTATAATAATTATCTTCTTTAATTGTTACACATCTTGCTGTCAACTGAATCCCTAGGTACTTAACTTTCTTAACAATCTGGATGTCTGTTCTCTTTGTTAATTCTATTTTTTGCTTATAAGTAATGTTTTTAACTAAAACCTTAGTTTTCTCTTTATTTATTTTCAGACCTGCCACTTCTCCATATTCTTCTATTTTTTTAATTAATTTAGGTCCTATTACTAGTGGATCTTCCACAATAAAAGCTAAGTTATCTGCAAACACCTGTAACTTGTACTGTTCCCTTTTAATCTCTATACTTTTTATCTCCGTATCCTGACTAATGTCTCTGTTTAATACTTCCAATGTCAATATAAACAATAATGGGGACAGGGGTCATCCTTGTCTTCTACCTTTCTTAATGCTAACTTCCTCAGTCATGTCTCCATTTATCATTATTTTTGTGGTCTGTTTATGATTTATTGCCTTGATCATGTTAACAATTGTTTCCCCAAAGTCCATCTTTTTTATTTGGATTAACATAAACTGCCAGTTCACATTGTCAAACGCTTTCTGTGCATCTAGGAAAATCAGCACCATTTGCTTCTCTGGATGAGCTTCATAATACTCCAAAGTAATACTTGACATCATCTTGATTCTATGCCTCTGTTTATACAACCCAGGATTTAATTTTTTTTTTTTTTTGGCTGCTGCTGCTGCTGCACACTGCTGGCTCATATTCAAGTGATCATCCACTAAGACCCCAAGGTCCCTTTCACAGTTACTATTTCTGAGCCAAGTCTCACCTAATCTGTATTTGTACCTTTGATTTTTCCTGCCTAAATGTAAAACTTTTCTTTTCTCCACATTGAAATTCATTTTGTTGGATAGGGCCCATTGTTCAAGTTTCTCAAAATCTTTTTGGATCTTGAGCTTGACTTCTGGGGTGTTGGTTATTCCTGCCAGTTTAGTGTCATCTGCAAATTTGATGACTTCCCCTTCTATTCCTTCATCGAAGTCATTTAGACTTACAGTATTAGTTTCACCTTTTAAGTTGCATTACTGAAATAAATGAATTTTTGCACGATATTCTAATTTTCCGAGTTTCACCTGTATATTCATTCTGTGGAGATTAGAGACAAAGGTAGGCAGTGTGTCATATCACTTCTTACTGTCCTTCCATCCATTTGTCACTCTTGCTAAAAATGGTCTATAGCCCTTCTACAGGTATTAGGCAGAAGTTCCAGATTCTATCAATGCGTTGATTTCTGCCTACAGGGTAAATTTTGTAGGAATCATTTCAACATCTAAGTTTAATAACAACAATCCAAGATAGGAGTTGATTCGTTATCTGGGAAATATCTGTTGTATTTATCTGGGAAATACAACAATTGTGATAATCTGTTCACAATGTCTTTGGTAATGTTCTGTACTAATCAAAAGGTAGAATTCAGAGAGATTAATTGGAAATCAAGGTTTCTTAGCTGTGTTATAGTGGATATACAGATTTCTCTTCCTCTTCTCTATCCATGTTTTACATTTAAACTCATTGTCCAATGTTATCTCTGCGGCTCCCATCTTGTTGTGGTCACCTTGTTCTATGGAACCGTCATGTCTATATACATAAGACCCCATTCAAGTTCATCTCCTGATAAGAACAAAAAGGTTGCGATTTTGTATATTGTGGTCACTCCCCTGCTTAACCCCATCATTTACACTTTGTGGAATAAGGATATCCACAGGGCTGTGATCAAAGTGTTGAAAAGAAGGAACTTTGAAGAAAAACCATGAAGATTCTTATCTTGTTGAATTCATCTGTTTTGACTGTTCCTTAAAGTCATTACCAATATGTCACTAAAATAAGTCAGCTGTTTATTTCTGAAAAAAATTCTAAAACATCAGAAATGATTATCAATTGACTGGAATGCAATTTAACTCTGATTCCTCCAAAGAAAGGCTTGGAACAAAAAGCTACAAAAGCTCAATCTGTTTTAATTACTGAAAAGCTAACACAGAATGCTTAATACTTTGAAAGGGTAAGAAAAGTGGGACAATATTAAGAGAAATGTTCAGGCATATGTTCTTAATTTGGTTCAAACTCACGATAAAATGACATTGCATTGCAAAGATTGTACCTTTTTCATCACTCAGTGTAGTCTAATACTAATGGATTACAAATTGTAGCTCTACATTGTATCAGCTATAATAATATTGTACTGCCGGGTCAGCTGACATCGCGGCGAGACGGACAGGAAGTTTCTGCGCTCCAGAGACTCCTGCCGATATCTCCGGTCCTGGATGGTTCTTTATGGACCCCACAGCCTAGTTTTGGTTGTGGCAGTGAAGAGCGCATCCCAGTGATCTCAGGGGTATCGCAAACCCCCTGATTGATCCTGGGAAAGCTCTTTTTCCGGCTCCAGAATTTCAGCCTTTAATGGCTGCCAAGGCTGGGACAGCTTGAAAGCGAGAGGAAGGACATGTTCTGTCCCCGTCCCATACATGCACCCCCACAGACAGACCGGAGTTAATAAGCCACACGACAAAGTCTTTGAAGATAAACCTGGCAGCAACCCAGTGGCTAGTTGCCAATTCAAACTTTACTCACACAAAACAAAGATTAGACTGCAAGCATTCCGATAAAGCAGGCAAAGTTTCAGCAATACAAGGATTAGTCCAAATGCAGTCCGACAAGGCAGGCAGAAGTCCAGTAACACAGAGATCATGGATTATTTCTAGTTTTTGCTCGTCACAAACTGAACCAGCCACCACACCCACATTTATACCCTGTGGGGTGTGGTCCACTGACTCAGCTAATCTCTGGCATGCCTTCCCCTCTGCTACACACGCTTCTCCCTGCGCCGCTGTCAAGGATTTATTTATTTGTTTGTTTGTTTTAATTTGTATACCGCCCTTCTCCAGCAGGACTCAGGGCGGTGAACAGTCAGAATAAAACAGAACATACAAAATTTAAAAACAGTTTAAAAATAATTAAATATTTTTGGCCACAATTTAAAACAACCCAATTAAAATCAATTCAATTTAACCAAAACAGTGGAATCAAGCCAGCCCGGCTAGGTGAAATAAATAAGTTTTCAGGGCCCGACGAAAAGTCCGGAGGTCTGGTATTGTGCATATCTCTGGGGGTAGGTTGTTCCAGAGGGCGGGCGCCACCACAGAGAAGGCTCTCCCCCTGGAGGTCGCCAGCCGACATTGTCTGGCGGACGGCACCCTGAGGAGGCCCTCTCTGTGCGAGTGTACTGGCCGGTGGGAGGCTATTGGTGGCAGAAGGCGGTCTCATAGATACCCCGGCCCTAAGCCATGGAGTGATTTAAAGATGGTCACCAACACCTTGAAGTGCACCCGGAAGACCACCAGGAGCCAGTGCAGCTCGCGCAGGAGAGGTGTCACATGGGAGCGCCCCGTCGCTCCCATAATCCCCCACGCGGCCGCATTCTGGACCAGCTGGAGCCTCCGGGTACACCCCAGGGGGAGCCCCATGTAGAGAGCATTGCAGTAGTCCAGGCAGGAGGTGACGAGCACCTGAGTGACCGTGCGTAGGGAGTCCCGATCCAGAAAGGGATGCAACTGGCGCATCAGGCGAACCTGATAAAAAGCCCCCCTGGCCACGGCCATCATATGCTCTTCTAAAGACAGCCGTGCATCCAGGAGGACACCCAAGTTGCGAGCCCTCTGCGTGGGGGCCAGTGATTCGCCTCCAATAACCAGCGATGGCACCAGCTGGCTATATCAGGACGCCGGAAGCCACAGCCACTCGGTCTTGGAAGGGTTAAGTCGGAGCCTGTTTCTCCCCATCCAGGTCCGCACGGCCTCCAGGCACTGGGACATCACTTCAAGGGCATCGTTGGGGTGGCCTGGGGTGGAGATGTACAGCTGAGTGTCATCAGCGTACTGATGGAACTCCACCCCAAAGCCACGGATGATCTCACCCAATGGCTTTACATAAATGTTGAACAGAAGGGGCGAGAGGACCGACCCTTGCGGCATCCCACAAACAAGGCGCCTCGGGGTCG
Organism: Arizona elegans; assembly: GCA_022577455.1. Taxonomy (NCBI): domain Eukaryota; kingdom Metazoa; phylum Chordata; class Lepidosauria; order Squamata; family Colubridae; genus Arizona; species Arizona elegans. The sequence continues at coordinate 521,930 of JAKOOJ010000069.1, read as the reverse complement.
ACCTCTGCCCCCCTGCCAACACCAACAGCGACCGGTCAGACAGGTAGGAGGAGAACCACCGCAAAATGGTGCCCCCCACCCCCAACCCCTCCAATCGGCGCAACACGATACCATGGTCGATGGTATCAAAAGCCGCTGAGAGATCTAATAGGACCAGGATAGAGGAGCAACCCCTATCCCGAACCCTCCAGAGATCATCCACCAACGCGACCAATGCCGTTTCCGTGCTGTGCCCAGGCCTGAAGCCGGACTGGAGCAGATCTAGATAGACAGCTTCATCCAGGTACTGTGGCAGCTGCCGCGCCACCACACTAAAATAAAAACGAAGGTTGGAGACTGGTCGATAGTTAGCCAAAATAGCCAGATCCAGAGAGGGCTTCTTGAGGAGGGGCCTCACCACCGCCTCTTTCACAGCGGCCGGCAGGATCCAGCCAGCACTTATCTCCTTCGTCGCTGTCCACCTGTGGCTGCGGGGACGTGCTTGGCTCTGGGCCTATCTCTTGGTCTTCGGTGTCCTCCGGAGGCATTGCCAGAGAGGAGGGTCCTAGAGAGGGAGGCCTTGCCAACTCCTCTCCCTCACTCTCAGAGTCTGCATCTGTCGATAGCCCAAGCTCAGGCAACAGAGCCACAACAGGACAGTACATCCGATCGGTGAGGCTTCTCTTTTTAGTTTTATACTGAGGACACCCTGAGGCAAATAGTTTTGAAGAGTGTAAGAAGAGACAAGCGGTGAACTTTAAGAAGAAAAAAAGTTTTTTTTCCCTTTACCTTACTTGGCTACTTTGTAACGAGGCTTAATTGCTTCACTTTCACTATTGACTGTGACTAACTTGACTTAAAGGAGAAACTTGTTAAAGACTGGATAATTTGTATTTTTCTCTTTTTTCTTTTTTGAATTGGCTGATATGGACTAGAATTTTTTGGATTGATTGAAGGAAATTTTGGGTTGTTTTTTTTAAACTTCTTTTACTTTTTTCTTCATTTGGATTTATAATTAGAGAATTGTAAGGCTGACTGGGAAGAAAGGAGAGTGTACAGTGCCATCTACTGGGGAAAGTTTTATTTTTCCTTTCTCTCCCCCCCCCCCCTTTTTTTCTTGTTGATTTAAAGTGGCAGTTTAGAGATACACTGTAACAAAAACAAGAGGTTTCCAGCTATGCTGATAAGACCTGGGAAGAGTTGAAGAAGTGGCATATCTGTATTGTTTAAACAGGTGTCTCAGCTGGATTTTTGAACTAGAAACCTCGAAATAACAAAGAAGAATTTTGTTCCCTTGAAGCTGCACTTGTTATTATTCAAACTTTCCGTTTAATATCGTGGACAGATTACATTGTCACTCTCTGTATACTTCTTGGACTTAAAAAAAAAAAGCCTACACTCTCTCTCTTTTTACTTTTTGTTCTTGTTGAGAAAAATTAGACATAAGTAGTATTGGACTAAGGAACCCAAGAGATTGAAGATTTTCTTTTTCATCTCTTTTTTCTTTTTTAAGTGTTTGTAAATCTTCTTTTTTTCTTACTTTTTAAAGTTTTTGTTTTTTACTATCTTTTATTTTTTCTCTCTCTCCCTATTTTTTACCCAAAGGATTAAGGTGTGGAAGAACCTGAAGAACTAGATTGGATTATATATTTTTTTCTTTTTCCTATGTTTTTTCCTCTCCAGTTTTTATAATTTTTACCTTACCCTTCTTTTTTCTTTTTTTCTTCTTCTTCTTTTTCCCCTCCTCCCCTTTTTTTCTTTTTGGATTTTTTGTCTTGGATTTTTCCCTTTGATTGGATTATAAAATGAGTAGGAAAGCTACGACAGTGGGATCAGCTGCAACTACGCCTGTACCATCACCTTCTGGCGGCCAAAGATCCATTCAGACCATGTTACAACAAGAGAGAGAGAAAGATAAAGACAAAGATAAAGATAAAGAAGCATCTCTACAAGCAATTTTACAAAGTGTGCAAATGACAACTAGCATAGTACAAAGAATGGAACAACAATTATCTAAGGTGGAGAATCAACTATCTAAGACAGATGAAAAAGTGCAAAGGATGGAGCAGCAGTTACTCAAAACAGATGAAAAAGTGGATAACATCCAACAAGCAATGGTGAAATATGATGAGAGACTTTCTAAATTAGAGAAGAAAGAAGATCAAAAGGAAAAGAAAATGAAAGAAATTGAGTATAGACTGGGGGAGGTTGAACTTGAAGCCAGCGGGATAGTCAGCTGGGAAATGGATAAAGCTGAATTCTACCTAAGATTTCAAAATGTGCAAGAAGAGAAAGGAGAAGACCTGGCAGATGTGATGCTTGGATTGCTGGCTGAAGCCCTAGAAATCCCCAAAGAGAAGGTGTTGGAGGGGGTTGACGAGATTTATCGAGTTTACACCAAGTACGCTATACGCAATAAACTGCCAAGAGAGGTGCACATAAGATTTACTAAAAAATCGATCAGAACACAAATCTTACAAGCAGCAAGGGATAAAACTTTGAAATACAAAGAAAAAGAAGCTGTGGTCTTGAGACAGATACCAAGGAAAATCAGAGAGTTGAGAAGAGAATATCAATTCTTGACCAAAATCTTGATTCAAAAAGAAATTAACTTTAGGTGGCTGACCCCAGAAGGACTGGTTGTTACATGGCAATTTCAAAGATATAGGTTGAATACAATTGACAAAGCAAGAGCATTTTATGATCAATTTTTTCAAGGAAAAGACACAGAAATCCAAGTTGAACCCCAATCGGCAGTGTTGAGGGTAAAACTTCCCTCTGCATAGTAGGCAACAGACTGGACAGCAAAGAGATACGTTGCTGGTTAAACACACAGATACTCACAGACTCTGAACGGAGAAAAAAAAACATTCTTTACTCTTAGTGAAAAAACAAACTTGGTTTCTCAAAACAATGATAATGTCAGCATTCTGATGCTGCCATAAAAAGAAGGAGACGAGGCTTGACTTTTCACCTACTTATTTTCTCTGTAGATAATATCCCCTAGGAGATGGGATGGGAGGGGGGACATTCCTGTGGGTTGAGATCAGAAGCTGGGGAGACTGACTTGGAAGATGGCCAATGAGAAGATGAGAATTGGGGAATGGAAAGGGAAGGGTTTGGGGGTCAGAGGGTTAGTATCGGCTATGCCGAAGTCGGGGGCAGATCTGTCGTACTCAATAAATGGAATATTTCAGCAAAGATTAATTGTTTGGGAGTGCAATTTATTTGAGATGACATCGAAACCTGACAGATAGCTGATACTCCTTTCCAAGCCAAGCTGGCTGACCTCCAATCCTCCAGTTCCCTCCCAGACGTATGGAGTGAATGGAGGTATTCAACTGATGCCATGGCTGAAAGTAAATTGTCTGAAGAAAGTTTAATTCAGGCAACTGGAAAAGAGCTGGCCTTGATTCCAGCCAGCTTGGAAGCCACAAAATCTCAACCCTGCCCGTCTCCCCCGGCAAAGTTGAAAGATAGCCAAGGTCAGACGATCGTGCTGCAAGCCAAGAAGAAGGCAGATAAGTACTCGGGGGTTTTGCCAAAAGCCGCAGAGGTTGAGTTTCCCTTCCCAAACGTGCAGGAGAAGGGGAAACCCCTAAGTGAATTGGGGAGGGCAGACTGGCTATGGGACTGGCAGCAGGCCAGGCACCAAGAAATTTCAAGGAAGCCACTCGATAGCCCCATAGATGAATTGAAGGAGAAATTTGACCGTGCCATCCTTCGGGAGGAGGGGCCATCATGCAGACCAAAGGAAAAGAGAGAACCAGTTTGGGCTGCTGAACCGAGAGGCCGTAGGCTGAAGCGCAGCCCTTCCCCCCTCCCTAGCAGAAGGAGAAGGAACCCAAAAATGCATCCATGGGTTCCCCCCTGGCCCAGCAAGCAGAGCAGCCTAGATGGGACAGCACCTCCAGGCCAGACTTACAGAGCCCCACACTGGGAGGAAAGGGCAGCGAGGGAGGAGCCACCCCAGTTCAGAGGGAAGTTCGATGGCAACCCAGACCACATAGCCCAATTCCTCGATACCGCTGTGTCACTGCGTTTTTTTATTTACCAGCTGAGCTCATTATTTCTGGACTATCAGACTTTCCGTAGCTTGCCAAGAATCCTTATCAGTAAGCTAAAGTGTGCATGTCCACCCACATTCTTTCTTCACACTCTTTCCTTTCTTCTCTTGCCAAGAAGTCCGACTGCTAAAAGCAGCCAGCATGAACTTTTATTCAAAATGTAACTAATTAGATCAGTTAGATGTTTTATTTTCTTTATAACAAATAAATGAGTTTTCTTAGAAGAAATATCTTCGGGTTTTGTTTTCTTAAAGTATGCTTGCAAGGAAAAGTCTCGATCCACTCCTCTTAATCAAGGTGCGATTATCCCAAAGGCAGAATGGGATTACTCAGCGCCCTGACACCTGGTAGCGGACGATGGTTGAATTATGGCTTTTTCCTTGCTTTGTTACTTTGATAAGTCCTCTAGGCTAAATAGAAAGATGATTTATTTTGCGACCGAGGAACGCTAACTAATTATCTGCTAAGATGCCAAGAAAGAAGAAAAAGGGCAAAATGAAACTCAAAGCCGTGGGAGAAGAAACAGATGAAATGCTCTTAAAAAGGCATCAGGAGAGAGATAAGAGAGAAACTGCTTTTGAAGGCAAAGCACTATGACTGAGGTCAGTAACGCCCCCTTCTAATTATGCAAGCTCTTAAACTGTCTCCCCAGAACCTTCTGAATTTGTAACGCTTGGTGCAGGGCCAGATTTTCTACAAACGGCCGAGCATTTTCACCCCCACGCAGAGAGAGAAATAATTCATTATTCTCCTCAAAGCTCTCAGCTCGCCCTGGATGAGCTGGCTATAAAAGCCTATCGTGACCGTATAAAGTTTTATGAACAGGAGCTATCCCAGGCAAAATGGCTTTGTTTATGCTTGAGCAAGATAAGGGAGAATCTCATGACTTCAAAATCTCTAAAAGCGCCATTTTGGCTACTTCTTTTTCAGAGCCAAAGACACACCCCCTGGTGGATTTTGTGTCAGGCCAATCAGAACAGAGAGCTGTGCACACGTCACGTGAAATTCTCACTGATAAGATTAAAAGTGCCACATCTGCAGAAAGAGCTGAGCTGCCTGAAACTAAAGGTGCAGCACCATCTGCTGGTGAAAGTAATTTACTAGAGAAAGCTGAAATGCATCACAATTTGAGAGAGCAATTACAATTATTGCAGAAGACTCTGTTAGAGATGTCTTCAACTCACTCAGAGATTCAGGCTGCAATGCCACAAGTGTCTCCACAGGCCCAAACTCAAGCACCCCCTGGTGGTGCTGGTGTCCTTTTAGATGGAACACAACAAAGCTTAATACAGCAAAGGCAAATGACTTCTGGTTTGTCTGCCTCCGACGAAAGATGGTCCCTTTTTTGGACCGCCAGCCCCGCTGCCTGTAGAGCCGCTTCGATTTGAAGAAGCGGCTTGAAAATTCCCAAATCTTTAGGATTTGAGGAAAAGAGTAGGCAAGGAGCAGGTTGAGCCCCTGTGAGCCCCCAGGAAATCGCTACTGGGGAGGAAACAGGCGCGGCTCCCTTTCAACTTGCTGAGACTCCAGACGGTGTGGGACGACTCTGCCCAGCACAGAGCAAGTCGGCTGCAGCAACCTTCAATCTAAATGAAATTAACTTCAATAATCATCGGAAGATAATAACTTGAACCTCTAAACCTCTAAACTGCAAGTATTGATATTTTTGTGACTTTCTGACTTAAAGTACAAGCGTGATTGAGCGGAAGCGGCTTGGAAAATGGTGCTCGGCTTCAGCGTTACAGGCTGAAAGTGAGAGTGGATTTCTAATGTTACTTTAACTAGCTACAAAGTTGTGCTGCCTGTAACAAGGAGGAAAAAGAAAAGAGAATTTTTTTTAAAAAAAAAATAAGCTTGAGATTGCTTCAATTTAAATTCTATTTCCAACCTGATTAAACCTGGGGGAATTTTTTAGAGGACTTTGTGGTGGTGGAAAAGGAAAAAGGATATCCTTTTTCAGAAAAGCTAATCTACGTGGCAGAATGGCTTCTAAGCCTAAACAGGAAGGAAAGGCAGCAGGGGGGGGATCCCCCACATGTAAACCTGAGCAGCAGCCTCCTCCCACCCAGCAGAGTCAAAAAAAAGATTTTGATGTTGAAAGTTTAAAAGATTTTATTACTCAGGCTTTGGATGATAAATTTCAAAAATCACAAAAGGAAATTAAGCAGGAAATTAATGAAATTAAAAAGGTGGTGCAAGAGAAATATGATAAGGTGACTAATAAATTAATGAATGTGGTGTCTGGCCTGTCAGAAACTATTATTAGAACGGATTCTAAATTGGAAGAATTTAAATCAGAAATGAATGTTAAAATAAAGGATACTGATTACAAAATTTCTGATGCTGATAATAAAATGCAGAGAGTTGAAAACGAAATTACGATGATGCAGTTCAGGTCCATGGAATTCGCCATAAGGCTTAGAGGTATTAAAGAGAATGATCGACAAGACCTGAGACAGATTTGTGCTGATGCTCTGGCTGTGCTGTTAAAAATTAATTCTGAAGAGATTTTTTACAAAATAGACAAAATTTACAGAGTGAATTTGTGGGTGGCCAGACAAAGACAACTGCCTAGAGACGTGGTGATATATTTCACAGATAGAAGAATGAGAAATGATATTCTGCAAAAGTCTTTTCTCTCTGCTGTGCAAGTGGAGGGAGCACAGATTGGAATCTATAAAGAACTACCACCCAAGATGTTAAAAGATAGAAAAGATTTTGGTTTTCTAGTGAATGAATTAAAAAAACAAGAAATACCATTTCGGTGGGATACCCCAACTGGTATAATTTTGAGGTATAATGGAGAAAGACATCAATTAAATACTGTTGAGAAGGCGGAACACTTCTATTCTACTGTTCTTAAAGAGAGATCACCATCCCCACGTACATCCACTGTGTTGGAGATAAAGGAGAGTGACAAGGAGAAGCAACTTCAGCAAGAGATGGAAGAGCAGTTTAAGCAGGTGGAACCAGAGGCAGTGGAAATGCAGGGTGCTACAGGAGGTTTTCTGGAGGAGCCCCTGTTAGAATCTTCTCCAATTTTGACTACAAGAGATGTGGTTTTGGACCCAGTCCGGATGGCTGAAGCTAAAGACCAGCATGTAACTCGAGCAATTTCTAAGCAACTTAAAGAAAAGCAACAACAGGAAAGACCTAAGGTACAACAATACAAGAAGGGAGTCAAGAGTACTACACAAGAAAGTGAAGCCATGGGGGGAGCAAAGCCGAAGACTTCGGAAGATATTTGGCAATTCTGCTCGTCGCTTCAAAAAAGTCTACATGACGATTATGAGCCAGGCTAAGATTCGATATTGGGATAAAACTCAAATATTAGAAATCCAAATCTTTGGTCAAGACAGAAGTGCCTCTTCCGTGCCAAGGTGCTGAGATGACAAACGGTATTTGACATAGGAACAGAATTGTAAAAGGGCAAACTGACCCTAAACAGATACATTCTGTTGTTTAATGTTTATTGCATCCCAAATGTCATGCATATCCCTGGATAAGGGGTGCTGCTTCCTTATTGCCCTTGAGGCGTCTCCTAGCCTCTTATCTCCTTTTGTTATGTCTTGAGCGCCGGAGCAGAGAACCTGAGTATGTGAGAAGAAGTTTGTTATTTCCTTTCCCAGAGATAGATGAAAGGGCAGCTTCTACGTGTGAAATGCATCACTCTCTGTAATACTTTTGCCTTTAAACTGTATAAATACATGGCCAGAAGAAGCCATCGGCGTTCAGACTTTTTGTTTGCCTTTGGGCTGTTTGAACCGTGCACAATAAACTTTTTCCTGCATTGGAGAGCTTGGCCTAGTCTCGTTTCATTTCCTGCAACAGCTGGCGACTCCGCCGGGACTAGGTGCAAGGCGATATTTCGCTGAGGGCCGTTTCGACCCCTCGGGACCATCGGGAGGTCGCTCCTGAACATTCTCCAGGCACCACGGAGATACGTCTCCGGGAGACAGCAGCGATACCCCCATGGGCCCGACGGTGCTCTGATCGAGTCCAAGAATGCTGCGGTGCAGGAAAGGTGGTCTGAACAAATTCTTGGCCAGGAATCTACGGAGTGGGAGCGTTTTAAGTGAGTATATTGTAAAAGAATTGTACCTGCCTCATTTGAAGGCAGACGGAGGGACCTGATCACTCCCTCGGACTCGGGGTGGCTACCCTAATGAAGTCCATGTCAGGTTGTGTGGGTAGTTAAACTGTCGCATTTCTCGTTAGTGGCTGTGAGTTTCCGGGGCTACGAGTCGACGGCAGTGTGAGAGAATGGGTGGGGTTCAGAGCGTGCCAAATACTCCGTTGGCATGCATGTTAAAAGGTTTTGACAAGTATTTTAGCAACCCTTCCTATCCGAAAGAATCAAAGGATCAATTAAAATTCTTATGTAAACATGTGTGGCCACAAAGGGAGATGGGCTGACCCCCACCCCCCTCAGGGATGGTTAAGGGAAGAAACAGTGGATAAGTTGTGGGGAGTGATTGTAGTGAATCAGGATAAATATCCTGATCAATTTCAATATATTGATCAATGGGTGACAGCCCTGTTGAAAAAAGCTGAGGATTTATTGCAATGTAGGGCTGAAACAGTCGGGTTATGTGTATCTGAGTAGGCAGGAAAAGTGAGGGGGGCTGCTGGAGGGAGCGGAGGAGGAAATCAGAGGCGTATGAGTGATCCTGGCGGGAAGTCAAAAGTCAAGGGGAATCATTCGCCTAGAGGTAGCAGTCAGAGTGAGGGAGAGGATGATGATGATGATGATGATGATGATGATTTGGAGGCTGTGGGGGCTGTAGGTGGAGAAGAAAGAGCAGGAGGCACGGATGAATAAAAAGGCTGGTTTGTTGGCAGGGGCACTGCGAAGTGGGATGCAAGGGGTTTTTTCTCCCCCACCCCTTCCTTTGGAGGGGAGAAAGAGGAAAAGAGATGCTTTTTGTTCTTTTAAAACTTATTTGGGAAAAGGAATTACTTGGGAAAAGGAATGCCCAAGACAGATGGTGAGAAGTAGAGGGATGAGAAGAGCAGATTTTGGGTCAAGGATGTGTGGGCAGCTCTCTGGGAGAAGGGGAGAGCGAGGACAGAGGAGAGGTTTGAGTAGAAGGTTGGACAAACAAGTTCAGGTTGGGGTGTTGGTAGAGGATTTGGAGAGGGCGCAGGGCAGCAGAAAGTGGAAAGTATTGGATTGGCAGACATGACTTGGTCAGATTGAGGGGGACCAGGCTTGGAAGAACCCCCGCCTGAGCCATTAGTTACAATGAAAATAGGGGGTCAGTACAGAACGTTTTTGGTAAATATGGGAGCAGGAAGATCAGTTGTAAATGAGCAGATTGCAGCCCCTGGATCACGTAAAATCCAGGTTCAGGGGGTATCAGGACAGATTATGGGACAGCAGATCCTAAAGCCTGTGAGGTGTGATTTTAAAGGAGCTGAAATCCAGCATGAATTTTTGTACATTCCTGAGTGCCCTATTCCATTGCTAGGCAGGGATATGCTGAGTAAATTAGGGGCAACTATTTCTTTTGATGAAGGCAGTCAGAAAATGACTATAAGGCATTCCCTGGAGGAGATTTGGAGGTTGTTTGATGTGCGCTGAGGATAACCTGCCGGGTTTTGCAGCTCACCACCCTCCAGTGGTGGTTGAGCTAAAGCCGGGAGCAATGCCAGTCAGAATAAGGCAACATCCCGTTTCTTGGGAAGCTATTTGTGCTATTTATGAAAGCATTCAGAGATTTGGAAGCGGGGTTTTTGGTGCCTGTTTAGTCCTCCTGGAATACTCCAATTATCCCAATTAAACAGTCAGATGGGTCTTACCGCTCGGGGCACGGTAACTTTACACCCGGCCATGTCAAATCCATATACCCTGTTAAGTTTAATTCCACCCCGGGCTGAGTGGTTTTCTGTTGTTGATTTAAGGGATGCATTCTTTCCAATTCCCATTCACCCCGTAAGCCAGCCACTGTTTGCATTTTGAGTGGGAGAATCCTTATACAGGAATGAAAATGCAATATACTGGGGCTTGGCTGTCTCGGGGATTTAAGACCTCCCCCACATTGTTTGGAATAGCGGTAGCTAGAGACTTACAGTATTATGTGCCTCAACAACCAGGAGACACAATACTGTAATATGTTGATGATGTTTTGATCAACAGGACTGACAGAGGATTTATGATGGGATAATACTAAGATGAATGCACAATGATGTTAGATTTGTTATTAGAGTGTGGTTATTGGGTATCAAGAAAGAAAGCTCAATTGGTGAAAAGGAAAGTTAGATATTTGGGATACGATATAAGGGTCATCGAGCTTTAGGACTAGAGCGGAAAAGGGCGGTCCTAATGCTGACAGGACCCCGAACAAAAAGACAACTGAGAAGCCTTTTAGGATTAGCTGGCTTTTGCTGTAATTGGATCCCTAACTTTGCTTTGATGGCAGCACTTTTGTATGCAGCCACCAAAGGAGCCAATGTGGAACCTCTTGAGTGGAAAGGGGGGGGCCAAAAAGCTGGCCCCACTGTTTGAAGGTGCTGGCTGCAAGTGCAGAATTGATTCAGAATTGTAATAAACTTACTTTTTCTTGTCCTATACTCATGCACTCCCCTCACGAGGAGCAGTCTGTGTTGAATATTAAGGGACATTTGTGGATTAGTGGGCAAAGGCTGACAAAATATCAGGCAATTAGGAGTGAGAATCCACAGGTGCGTCTGGTGGTGTCTAACCGATTAAATCCAGCAACTTTGTTGCCTACGGAGTCTGTTTCTGAGCATGATTGTTTACAGGTATTGGAGGTTTATTCCACCCGACCATGTAAATATGGTAAAATAAGGTAAATATGTATGTTAGGTGGCCTGATTTAGGTCATAAAGGAGGGGTTTGGAATATGGAGATGGTACAAGAACTTAATAAGCAAATTGAGAGATTCCAACGATATGTGATGGAACAAGTACCCCCTAGATTAGTAACTTAATGTCACTCATTTGAACCTGGGGACCAAGTGGAAGATGGAAGGGATCTTTTATTGGTATTATGACTTCTCCACTTGCTATTAAGATTGCAGGATCAAAATCATGGATCCATCGGACACGAGTCAAGGCAGCAGCTGACACCGGCTAGAAACTGTCCGTGGACAAACAACATCCAACAAAACTGACATTTGAATGTGCTTAAAGAAAGCTTTGTATTTTATATATAGGTTACCTTGATGTATATCTGCCGATGTAACCCGCTGTAAGCTAAAAAAAAAAAAAAAAAAAAAAAGAGGATGGAGCACCTGCTCTCTTGAATTAGTCCGGAACTTGGTCCTGACAAAAGATTGAAGATCATTGCAGATTCATGTGGGAGGAAAATTGGGTGTGGGCACTTTGAGTAATTGGGGTAGTAGCTTTATTGATTATTGTGTTTTACAGATATAAGCAATGGTTTTGTGGACAACCAGGGCCCATTTGATTTCTCAGTCGTTCCGATCCCTAATATTTCCCAACCGGCTGCGGAGTGTGAACCTCTTACAGATGAAAGAAGTCCTTGCTTAGGACACCCTGGAAGCTGCCTTTTGATGCAAAAGAACAGAAAAGAGATTTTTCTTTAAATGTGTTGGTTTTGTAATTGTGGGTGTGAGTGTTGTTGTTGCACTCACTGTATTGATTGTGTTTTATGTATAAGCTGTAAGATAGAGTGTGATGTGAAAATTATAGAGGAGGTGCTAGTACATTATTTGGTAATAAATCCTGAAGAAGTCCCCTCCTAATATTATCTGAAAAAGGAAAAGCTGAATATACCCGAAATCCCTAGCTATGTAAACAAATACCTTTGTCAAGGTGCTGAGATGACAAACGGTATTTGACGTAGGAACAGAATTGTAAAAGGGCAAACTGACCCTAAACAGATACATTCTGTTGTTTAATGTTTATTGCATCCCAAATGTCATGCATATCCCTGGATAAGGGGTGCTGCTTCCTTATTGCCCTTGAGGCGTCTCCTAGCCTCTTATCTCCTTTTGTTATGTCTTGAGCGCCGGAGCAGAGAACCTGAGTATGTGAGAAGAAGTTTGTTATTTCCTTTCCCAGAGATAGATGAAAGGGCAGCTTCTACGTGTGAAATGCATCACTCTCTGTAATACTTTTGCCTTTAAACTGTATAAATACATGGCCAGAAGAAGCCATCGGCGTTCAGACTTTTTGTTTGCCTTTGGGCTGTTTGAACCGTGCACAATAAACTTTTTCCTGCATTGGAGAGCTTGGCCTAGTCTCGTTTCATTTCCTGCAACAATTAAGTTTCTATCTTGGAATGTGAATGGATTGAATTCACCACAGAAAAGGAAGAAGTTATTCACATATTTGAGACAATTTAATAATGATATAATTTGCTTACAAGAAACTCATGTCAGAACACAAGATCAAAAATACTTGATAAACTCAAAACTGGGAACACATTTCATAGCTTCAAACTTGGAAAAAAAGAATGGTGTGGTCATTTATATAAATAAAAGACTGTCAGCTAAAATTATAGAAGCAGATGAAGGTGGCAGGTTCATAGCAATTGAACTGTACACAGTAAACGGCCAAATTTTAGTGATTGGAATCTACACTTCTAACCAACGACAGGATCACTTTTACAAAACTTTGCACACTAAAATATTACAATGGGATTATAGATCTATTTTAATCATGGGAGATTGGAATGGAGTAATTGATTCCAAAGTAGATAAAAAGAGTTTGGCGAAGTCAAGGATTAGATTACCACAGACTTTTTTTGACATGAAAGAAGATTTGGAATTAAAAGATATTTGGAGAATACATAATCCAAAAGAATTGGACTTTACTTTTTTCTCTGATAGACATAGATCTTTTTCTAGGATTGATTTTATTTTATTATCAGATGATTTACTAGTCAAGACAAAAAGAACAAAGATTTTTCCAAGAACTCTAACCGACCATAGCCCAGTATGGATAGAAATTGAGATTGGAAAGATTGAGAGAAGATCATGGAGATTAAATGAAAATTTGTTTAGATATGAAAAAAATAAATAGAACTTAAAAAGGAGATGAAATAATTTTTTGAAATGAACTTGAATAAGGGTACCCCAATTGAAATTGTGTGGGATGCAAGTAAAGCGTATATGAGAGGGGTACTCATTCATATGAATTCTAAACACAAACAGAATCGACAAAAGAAAAGATCTGAAATGGAAGCAGAAATAAAGAATAAAGAACAGTTACTTATTAAAAATCCAACAGATGAAAGAATACGTGGTGCTATAAAACTTCTGAAAGATCAATTTCAAATGCTTATGGCGGAACAAACTGCAACAAATTTACAATATGCGAAGCATAATACATTTTGTAATGCTAATAAACCGGGCAGATGGTTGGCTTACACATTAAGGAAGAAGCAGAGTATACGGACTATTGATAGCATCGATATTGGAGGGAAAGAAATCTTTCAACAAAAATTAATTAAAGAAGTCTTTGTAGATTATTACACTAAACTATATGCTAAAGATGATATGCAGAATGGACTTATAGAAAAATATTTAGAAAATAAAAGAGTCACAAAAATTACTAACCAACAAAAGGAAAGAATGAATTATCCTATAACAGTTGAGGAGATTATTGCAGCAGTTAAACAACTGAAAACAGCTAAAGCTCCTGGAACGGATGGCTTGACTGTGGTGTATCATAAAACTTTGCAAGCAGAAATGGTGGAACATCTTAGAGACTTATTTTGTAATATTCAACAGGGGGTAAAATACCCCCATCATGGAAAACAGCTTATATTTCTTTGATACCAAAAGAGCAAGCAGGTCCTAAAAAACCTGAGAATTATAGACCAATATCTCTTCTGAATAATGATTATAAAATATGCGCAAAAGTATTAGCCAACAGGTTGATGCCAGTTATCCAAAAGGTGCTTCATGAGGATCAAGCGGGATTTATAGAAGGCAGATATATGAAGGACAATGTAAGGCAAGTTATAGATTTATTGGAATATCTTGAGAGGAATAAACAGATCCCTGCAGTGCTGGTCTTCTTGGATGCGGAGAAGGCCTTTGATAGAGTGGACTGGAATTTTCTATTAAAGACTTTAAAAAAGATGGACTTTGGAGATCAATTTATACAGGCGGTTTCAGCAATTTACCAAGAGCAAAAGGCACAGATTATTATTAATGGAAGTTTGACAACAGACTTTAATATTGAAAAAGGAACAAGACAAGGTTGTCCGCTATCCCCATTGTTATTTATTTTAACACTAGAAGTCTTCTTGAATACAATACGGGACTCGAATATCTTGAAAGGTATAGTGATAAGGCAAGAGGACTACAGAATAAGGGCATTTGCAGATGATCTGGTTGTTACCCTAACACAGCCGATGGAATCAATAATCCAGATGAAAGACATTATAAAAGATTATGGCACAGTATCAGGATTTAGACTGAACCAGAATAAAACTAAGATGATAGTTAAAAATATGACACAAGATCGAAAACACGAACTTGAAAGGAGGGCAGGTTTTGAGATTGTATCAAAGGTTAAATATCTAGGAGTTCAGGTTGCAGAATCAAATATGAAATTGTTTCAAAATAATTATGAGGTGTTGTGGCGAGATATACAGAAAGATATGGAGACTTGGAAAAAACTGCAGCTGTCTTTACTTAGAAGAATAGCAGCAGTTAAGATGAACATTTTGCCAAGATTTCTTTTTTTGTTTCAAATGATTCCGGTGCTTAAAAGTGATAAACAATTGAAAGAATGGCAAAGCGGACTGAATAAGTTTGTCTGGAACGAGAAAAAACCGAGAGTGAAATTGAAAATTATGCAAGATGTTCCAGAAAGGGAAGGTCTTAAACTTCCAAACCTACAGTTATATTATGAAGCAGTAGTTTTGACTCAAGCAAGCGATTGGTTTGGAAGGAAAAAGACAGGAATATTGAATATAGAAAGCTTTGATCTTGAATTTGGTTGGCATGCTTACTTATTTTATGAAAACAAAGTGGATAAAGTATTTAAAAGCCATATACTTAGAGACTCTTTGATGAGAGTTTGGAAGAAGCACCGATACAAATGGGATTACAAAATACCGCTATGGCTGGATCTTGGTCATATCATGTGGAATACAAATATAATGTCACTCGGGGGGGTTTTATATAAAGAAGTTCTTTTTACAGATGTGGGCAGATGGCAACTGAAGACATTAGAAACACTGTTGGAAGAAGGGATTAATCTAACTTGGTTACAGTATAATCAACTTCAATTGAGATGGAAAGAGGACCAAAAGATTGGTATAATGTTGCATGAGGAAGAATTGGTTAGACATATAAAAGAAAAAGGTCCAATGCATATTAAAAGGCTTTATAATGTTTTGTTAGAAAGGGATTCAGAAACTGAATTGGTTAAAGACTGTATGATTAAGTGGGCACAAAATTTTGCAGAGCCAGTGATGTTAGAGACATGGGAAAAAATTTGGGTTCAGAATGTTAAATTTACACAGTCGCAGAATTTGAGGGAAAATTTTTATAAAATGTTTTATAGATGGCATTTAGATCCTAAGAAATTGTCATGCATGTACCCTAATGTTCAACCAAAATGTTGGAGATGTGATTGCTTAGATGCTACATATTATCATGTTTGGTGGACTTGTAAGAAAGTGAAGGCTTTTTGGATAAAAATTTTGTGGGTCATGCAGAACGTTTTGAAGAAAAAAATTCAATTTTCTCCACAATTGTTTTTACTGGGTATAGTTAAGGGTTTTACATTGGGTGAAACAAAGTTGATATTGTATATGATAACAGCAGCGAGATTACTGATAGGTCAATACTGGAAAAATGAAGCTTTGCCGACTTCCGGTTTCCTCGTCTTCGGCGGCGACGGTGCTTTCCTTTGGCACCGCCACCCCCGCCGCTTGTAGAGCCGCTTCCTGATTGCGAAGCGGCTCGAAATCTTCGAAATCCCTAGGATTGTAGAAGAAGAGGCAGCAGGGCACAGGTAGAGCCCCTGCAACCCCCCCAGGGAACTGTTTCTGGGGAGGAAGCAGGCGCGGCTCCCTAACAACCTGCTGAAACTCCGGGCGGCGTGGGACGTCTTCTGCCTGTGCGGAACAAGCCGACCTCAGGAAACCTTTAAAGAGCGAGGAAAAAACTCAAATAAACATCCGCAATCCACTTGAACCCTGAAACTTTGAACTGCAAGTATCAGACTTTTGCTGAACTTTTTTACTGAAGTGAAAGTCTCGGAATGAGTGAAAGTGACTGAAAAAATATGGCGCTCAGCAAATGAATTAGTGGGTGTGGATTGGTGAAGTTATCTTGTCTTGCTACAAAGTTAAAAAGTTGTTACAGAGTTGCTCCGGCTGCAACAGAAATAAGAGGAAAATCCCTCCCTTTTACTTGTCTTTGCTGCATTATAGCTTTGCTTTGAGTAACTCTGGGGGACTTTTTTAGAAGGTATTGTGGAGGTGGCAGAAGAGGCGGACCCTCCCTTTTTAAGAAAGCTAGCTTACGTGGCAGGATGGCTTCAAAAAAGCAGGAAGGCAAAACAGGGGGGGGATCCCCCCCACGTAAGCAGGATACGCAGTCACAAGCCCAAAAAAAAGATTTGGATATGGGAGAATTAAAAGCATTCATTTCAAATATTTTGGATGAGAAATTTCAAGACATGGATGACAAAATAAATAAAATAGATGAAAAAATTCAAAAGTCACAACAGGAAATCATGCAGGAAATGCAGCAGAGCCAAAAGATGGTGACCAAAAAAATAACGGATGTGGCGTCTGGTCTGGCAGGATTTATTATGAAAGTTGAGACAAAAGTGGATGAATTTAAATTAGAAGTTAATGCTAAGATGAAAAATAATGATCATAAATTTTTTGATGTTGATGACAAGATGCAGAGAGTTGAGAATGATATTGTTATGATGCAATTTCGTGCAATGGAATTTGCTATAAGGCTTCGAGGAATTAGAGAGGAGGAGAGACAAGATTTGAGACAGATCTGTGCTGAAGCCCTAGCTGTGATTTTAAAAGTTGAACCTGAGATGGTTTTTTGCAAAATAGATAAAATCTATAGAGTCAACTCGTGGGTGGCCAGACAAAGACAATTGCCTAGAGATGTGGTCATATATTTTACAGATAGAGCAATAAGAAATGACATTTTGCAAAAATCTTTTCTCACTTCTGTGCAAGTGAGTGGATCCAAGATTACAGTTTACAAGGAGCTCCCACCTAAGATGTTGAAATCTAGAAAAGAGTATGGTTTTCTTGTTAAAGAACTGCAGAATAATCAAATCCCATTTCGTTGGGACGCTCCAACTGGCATAATTTTGAGATACAAGGGAGAGAAACACCGTCTGAATACTGTGGAGAAGGCGGAGCAATTTTATAATGACATCTTTAAAGAAAGAACTCCATCCCCACGCACATCTACAGTTTTGGAGATTAGAGAACAACAATCTAAGCAGGAATTAGCAGAGCTGAAGGGTGCTGAAGGAGGCTTTTTGGATGAGCCTTTGCTGGAACCTTCTCCAATCTCGGAGCTGGCTTGGGCGGCTGAAGTTAAGGATCAGCGTATAACTCGAGCAAAAGCTAAGGAACTTAAAGAAAAGTTACAGCAGGAGAGTCAAGACAAGGCTGGAGCTGTGGGAAAAGCAGGACAGAGGATCTCAGATGACATCCTAAGGTTCTGCGCTTCGCTCCAGAAGGAGAATAAGGATGATTAAATGTTTATCTTGGAATGTGAATGGGTTGAATGCAACACAAAAAAGGAAGAAAATATTTGCATATTTAAAACAACATAATAATGATATAATTTGTTTACAAGAAACGCATATTACAGTTCAAGATCAAAACTATTTGAAAAATTCCAAATTAGGAACACATTTTATATCCTCAACTAATCAAAAAAAGAATGGTGTGGTTATTTATGTAAACAAAAAATTAACAGCCAAACTTATAGAAGCTGATCAAGATGGTAGGTTTGTAGCAATTGAATTACTTTCTGCCAATAGTCAAATTCTTCTGATAGGAATTTATGCTCCTAATCAACAACAGGACTATTTTTATAAAATGCTGCATACTAAAATACTTCAATGGGATTATAGATCTATTTTAATTATGGGAGACTGGAATGGAGTAATTGACTCTAAATTAGATAAAAAGACTTTGGCAAAATCAAGAATTAGATTACCACAGACTTTTTTTGATATGAAAGAAGACCTGGAATTAAAAGATATTTGGAGAGTACATAACCCAAAAGAACTGGACTATACTTTCTTTTCTGACAGACATAGATCCTTCTCCAGGATTGATTTTATTTTGTTGTCTGATGACTTACTTGTTAGGACAAAAAGAACAAAGATTCTGCCAAGAACTTTGACTGATCACAGTCCAGTCTGGATAGAAATTGAGACATGTAAGAATGAGAGACGCTCTTGGAGATTAAATGAAAACCTGTTTAGATATGAGAAAAATATAATAGAACTTAAAAAGCATTTGAAAGAGTTTTTTGAAATGAACTTGAATAAAGGCACCCCAATGGAAATTGTGTGGGACGCAAGCAAAGCTTATATGAGAGGGGTGCTTATATATATGAACTCTAAACATAAGCGGATTCGACAAAAGAAAAGACTTGAATTGGAAGCAGAAATAAAGGATAAAGAACAGTTACTTATTAAAAACCCAACAGATGAAAGAATACTTAGTGTTATAAAACTTCTGAAAGACCAATTCCAAATGCTTATAGCGGAACAAGTTGCAACAAACTTACAATATGCGAAGCATAATACATTCTGCAATGCTAACAAACCAGGCAGGTGGTTGGCTTACACATTAAGGAAGAAACAAAGCATACGGACTATTGATAGTGTTGATATTGGTGGGAAAGAAGTTTTTCAACAGAATTTAATAAAAGAAGCTTTTCTTCAATATTACACTAAACTATATGCCAGAGAGGAGGTGCAGAATGGACTTATAGAAAAATATTTGGATAATAAAAGAGTTACAAAAATCACTGAACAACAAAAGGAAAGAATGGATTATCCCATAACAGAGGAGGAGATAATAGCAGCAATAAAACAATTAAAAACAGCCAAAGCTCCTGGAACGGATGGTCTGACAGCAGTGTATTATAAAACTTTACAGGCAGAAATGGTGGAACAACTCAGAGACTTATTTTGCAACATACAACAAGGGGGAAAAGTACCTCCATCGTGGACTACAGCTTATATTTCTTTGATACCAAAAGAGCAAGTAGGTCCCAAAAAACCGGAGAATTACAGACCAATATCTCTTTTGAATACGGATTATAAAATTTATGCAAAAGTATTAGCCAACAGACTGATGCCAGTAATTCAAAAGGTGATTCATGATGACCAAGCGGGATTTATTGAGGGTAGGCACATGAAGGACAATGTAAGGCAAGTAATAGATTTATTGGAATATCTTGAGAAGAATAAACAGATCCCTGCAGTGCTGGTCTTTCTGGATGCAGAGAAGGCCTTTGATAGAGTGGATTGGAATTTTCTACTAAAGACATTAAAAAAGATGGACTTTGGGGACCAATATATACAGGCGGTCTCAGCAATTTATCAAGAGCAAAAGGCACAGATTATTATCAATGGAAGTCTGACAACAGAGTTTAAAATTGAAAAAGGTACAAGACAGGGATGTCCATTGTCCCCATTGTTGTTCATTTTAACACTAGAAGTCTTGTTAAATACAATAAGGGATTCTAACACATTGAAAGGTATAATGATAAGGCAAGAGGATTACAGAATAAAGGCATTTGCAGATGATCTGGTTGTTACCCTAACACAGCCAATGGAATCGATAATCCAGATGAAGGACATTATACAAGACTTTGGTAAAGTTTCAGGTTTCAGATTGAATCAGAGAAAAACTAAGATGGTAGTTAAAAATATGACACAAGATCGTAAACTGGAGTTAGAAAGAAGGGCAGGTTTTGAGATTGTACCAAAGGTAAAATATCTAGGAGTTCAGGTTGCAGAATCAAATATGAAATTGTTTCAAAATAACTATGAGGCGTTGTGGCGAGAGGTGCAAAAAGATATGGAGATTTGGAAAAAACTGCAGCTGTCTTTACTTGGAAGAATAGCAGCAGTTAAGATGAACATTTTGCCAAGATTTCTTTTTTTGTTTCAAATGATTCCGGTGCTCAAAAATGATAAACAACTAAAAGCATGGCAAACTGGTATCAACAAATTTGTTTGGAATGAGAAAAAACCAAGAGTAAAAATGAAAATTATGCAAGACATCCCAGAAAGGGGAGGTCTCAAACTTCCAAACCTACAATTATATTATGATGCAACAGCTTTGACTTTAGTAAGTGATTGGTTTGGAGGAAAAAAGACTGGAATATTGAATGCAGAAAGTTTTGATTTGGAATTTGGATGGCACGCTTACTTATTTTATGATAGCAAAGTGGATAAAGTATTTAAAAGCCATATACTTAGAGATTCTTTGCTGAGAGTTTGGAAGAAGCACCGAAACAACTGGAATTACAAAATACCGCTATGGCTGGATCTTGGTCATACCTTGTGGAATACAAATATAATGTCACTCGGGGGGTTTTTATATAAAGAGGTTCTTTTTGCAGATGCGGGCAGATGGCAGCTGAAGACATTACAGACATTGTTGGCTGAAGGGATTAATTTAACTTGGTTACAATATAATCAATTGCAATTGAGATGGAAAGAGGACCAAAAAACTGGTATTATGATGTATGAGGAAGAATTAGTTAGACATATAAAAGAGAAAGGCCCAATGCATATTAAAAGACTTTATAATGTTTTGTTAGAAAGGGATTCAGAAACTGAACTAGTTAAAGACTGTATGGTTAAGTGGGCACAAAATTTTGAGGAACCAGTGATGTTGGAAACATGGGAAAAAATTTGGGTTCAGAATGTTAAATTTACACAGTCACAGAATCTGCGGGAAAATTTCTACAAAATGTTTTATAGATGGCATTTAGATCCAAAAAAATTGTCGTGTATGTACCCTAGTGCCCAGCCTAAATGTTGGAGATGCGATTGCTTAGATGCTACATATTATCATGTTTGGTGGACCTGTAAGAAAGTTAAGGCTTTTTGGATAAAAATTTGGTGGGTCATGCAGAATGTTTTGAAGAGAAAGATTCAATTTTCTCCACAACTGTTTTTATTGGGTATAGTTAAGGGTTTTACATTGGGGGAAACAAAAATGATATTGTACATGATAACTGCAGCAAGATTGTTGATAGGTAAATATTGGAAAAATGAAGCGCTGCCTTCGATTGAGGAATGGATTTTGAAGATGGCCAGTTTTGCGGAGATGGCGAAGATTTCAGCATATTTAAAAGACTGTTCTCAAGAGACTTATGAATGGGAATGGAAGAAGTGGATAGATTATGTTCAGAACAAATATCAAACTAGGAAGTACCAAATAGCTTTTATTTGAAAATGTTATATTAAGATAGAAATATTTTAAGGTTGAGGATGAAAATTTATTTGAAAATGTTATATTAAGATAGAAATATTTTTAAGGTAATCAGGATGAAAATTTAGTTGAAAATGTTATATTAAGATAGAAATATTTTTAAGGTAATCAGGATGAAAATTTATTTGAAACTGCTATATTAAGATAGAAATATCTTCAAGGTAATCAGGATGAAAATTTATTTGAAACTGCTATATTAAGATAGAAATAGGTTAATGTAATGAAGATGAAAATTTGTAAGGGGAGGGCGGGGTTCAAGTTTTATATACAAAGGAGGGTTTTTCCTTTTATTTGACATGATTATATTGTGAGGAAGTCTGGGGGGAGGGGTGGGTTAGGGTGGGTTAGGGAGGTTGGGAAGTTCGGGGCGGGTCGAGGGGGGGGAAAAAGGGGTGAAAATGTAATTGTAAAACTTTTGCAATAAAAAAAAAAAAAAAAAAAAAAAAAAAAAAAAAAAGAAAAATGAAGCTTTGCCCACTATCGAGGAATGGACTTTGAAGATGGCCAGCTTTGCAGAGATGGCGAAGATTTCAGCATATCTAAAAGATCGCTCACAAGAGACTTATGAATGGGAGTGGAAAAAGTGGATAGATTATGTGCAGAACAAATATCAAACTAGGAAGTATCAAATAGCTTTTAACTGAAAGTATTATATAAAGATAGAAATATTTGAATTTTGTGAAGATGAAAAATGATATTGGGGATGGAGGGGTTCAAGTTTTTTTTTTAAAAAAAGGGGGATTTTGATTGGATTATATTCTGTGGAAGTCCGGGGGGAGGGGTGGGTTAGGGGGGGTTGGGGAGGGCTGGGGGGGGTTCGGGAGGTTAGGGAGGGCTGGGGGGTAAATGGGGAGAAAATGTAATTGTAAAACTTTTGCAATAAAAAAAAATACAGCAAAGGCAAATGACTGGGTCTCCAGCAGGCCATGTCAATATTGCATGCATACGTGCCTCCAGCTGTACAACCAGGGCCAGCTCCTGGTCCACCTCCAGTGCAACAAGTGCCTTTACTTCCACAGCCAGCACCTCAAATGCACATTCCTCACCAGGCATTTTCTGTTGGTCCACTAGCTGGTGAGTCCAAATTAAAGATGTCAGGACAGAATTATAAGGCCTGGGTCAGTGAGATTGGATTGTTACTTCGCAGAGAAGGCACTCACTGTATGATTTTTAATCCCCCTGCTCAGCCATGGTCCCCTGCAATAAGAGATTTAGAAACTAAAGCTTGCACAACATTATTGATGTCCATGGATACTGAACTGCAGGTTACTTTTTCGCCTGATGCAACAGCCCAACAAATTTTGGCCCAATTGGAAAATTGCTACAGGCCTGTTTCAATTGAATCTTCATGTTTGCTCATGTCTGAATTCCATGGTTTGAGATTGAAACCTGGTGAACAAATTGGAGGACATTTGACCAAACTGAAAGGAATCAGAAGAGAATTGAGAGAAAGAGGCTATAACATTGATGATATTCAAATGATCAGCATTATTATTAACTCTTTGAATTATGAATGGAAAGATGCCATTGCAAAGATTAACCAAGTCCCTATTGCTCAACGCACAGTAGACAATGTATGCAGACTTTTAATTGAAGAAGCACTTATGCTAGCCATGCCACACTTGAGAGGACCACCCGCATCAAGAGCTCTAGCTAGGCGCCCCTTCCGAGGAAGGACCTACGCTCCAAGGATGCCAAGATGCTACATCTGTAATCATGTGGGACATGCCACCCAGGATTGTCCCCAACGAGTTCCAGCTCCCGTCACGTACCAGCCCAGAGGAACAGACTCCAGAGGCAGAGGCGGAAGACAAGGTCATCGTGGTCCCCGGCATGATCCACAAGCTCCACTCGCCACACTGGCTTTAACCAATGATCCACAACCTCAACCAGAGTACGACAGATGACTCCTGTGGACTTTGGACAGTGGTGCAGCATTGCATGTTACCTACAGAAAGGAACTTTTCACAGAGATGCACGAGCCTGAACCTGAACTACGTGAACTTTATTCTTTTTCAAATCATCCTTGTCAGGTCAAAGGAAAAGGAACTGTTTATGTTGAAGAGCTCGATGCATTCATTCCTGATGTTTATTACATACCAACAGCAACTAGTAATTTGCTTAGCCAGAGTCACTTGTCTAGAGCATTAAAGTTCCTGGTTCACCACCTTGAAAAAGCAAGTTACATAGTTAAAGATGGAGATATTGTTGCTGAAACCATATTAATTGGTGGTGTTTATTACTTAAAGCCAAAGCCTAAATCGCAAACACAGGCAAGTATACAAACTCCAAACAGGGAGAGCACAGGCCCAGAGAGAGATGCTCCAGTGAGGGATCCTGTTGCTATTCCAAAGGCTCCTAAAGCCAACAAAAAGAAAATTGGGAAACAGGTTGCTCAGAGCAAGCCTGAGGTTCCTCATAAAACTGTTAATGTTGAAAATTCACTAACTGGTAAACCTTTGCATTCTAGGTGTATCCATAAATGGCATAGAAGATTGGGGCATGCCAGTTTCCGTGTTCTTAGGAAGATGCCGGATCCTCATACTGGGATCGTAGAACGAAGACAAGGGGTACTGCAAACCATAATGTGTTGTCTCCTGGAAGACGCCAACCTTGATATGATATACTGGGGTGAAGCTATAAAATATGCAAATTACATTGTCAACCGTACTTGGAGCAGTGTAATGAATCAGACTCCTTTCTTCATGTTGTACGGGTACAAGCCCGATCTCAAAAACATCCATATTTTTGGTTCATATGCTATGGTGAACATTCCCTTAGCTCAAAGAAGTAAAGGAGGTCCAGCAGCAAAGAGACTGAGATTTATGGGCATTGATGATAACTCAAAATGGAGCAAATTTATTGACTCTAAACATGTAATTGTGATTTCCCAATCTGCTAATTTTGAGGAAGATGTTGACTGGTCCAGGATTCATTCCAATAATCCTGGAGTTTATTTTCCTAGAGATGATACTGCTGATGCTGCACAGATTGATAATCAAGATTCCACTAGTTCTTCTCAACCTGATGTTCCGCCTTCGCAAGCCGCGGATGCTGATGCTAGCGACGAATGTGAGGACGAGGACGAAGCAGAAGAAGAATGGACTGTTGTTCCAAGACGTTCCAAGAGGGTCACAAAAGGAATCCCTCCACAACGATATTCGTGGAAACTGACAAAAACACCCTTACCTTTGATTTGCAATGTTACACTTCCACCTGATACGTTCACACAAATCAAACATCTTACTGATTCAGAGCAAGACAAATGGTATGAGTCAATGCAGGTTGAATTGGACAGTCTAAAGAAACTTAAAGTGTTTACACCTGCAAAACCTCCAGCAAACAAAAGGGTCATTGGCACTCGATGGGTCTACAGAATCAAAAAGAAGCCAAATGGTGAGTCACTGTACAAGGCCAGACTTGTAGCTCAGGGTTTCGCTCAACGTTATCCTGAGGACTACACAAATACCTACTCACCGACAGTCCGGACTGAGAGTGTAAAAATTGCTTTAGCAACTGCAACTATCCTCGGTTTAGAAGTTTTCCAGTTCGATGTTGACACAGCTTATCTACATGCAGACCTAGATGAAGAGATCTACGTGAGAGGTCCTCCAGGATTCCGACAGCAAGAAGGGGATACCTGGTTCCTAAACAAAAGTCTTTATGGTCTGAAACAGTCTGGTTTAATGTGGTACTTATGTCTTACTGACAAACTAAATTCAATGGGCTTTATTAAGTCCAAAACTGATGAGTGTGTGTTCACAAAAAGATCTAACAATGCATATGAGATAGTTCTTGTTTATGTTGATGATATTGTTTATATTGGTCCAAATAAGAAAATGAGTGAAATTTTTGCCAAAGCTTTGCAGAGATACTTCACATTGAAATCATTGGGTCATATTAGCACTTATTTAGGTGTTCAGATTGAAAAAACACAGAAGGGGTTTAGTCTTTCACAAGAGGATAAAATTGAACAAACTTTGCATCATTCCAACATGAAGGATGCTAACACAACAAAGACACCCACGCAAACAGATTTTCACAACTTGACACATGAAGCAAGTCCTGAGTTTGAGGATCAAACACTTTATCGTTCAGTTATTGGGTCACTGTTGTACATTAGTAGTTGGACCAGACCTGACATTGCACTTAGTGTTAATCTCTTGTCTCAACACGTAGGTAAGGCAAAACAGTTTCATTGGACAAGTGTTAAGAAATTATTGAAATACCTAAAACACACTAAACATATGAAGTTATTGTTAGAACCAACACATATTGATTATGCAGAATTATGTTGTTATGCAGATTCTGATTGGGCAAGTGATAAGAAATCACGTAAAAGTACTTCAGGTTATATGATGTTCTTAAATGGATGTCCTGTTTATTGGCAAGTGCGTAAACAGAATTTTGTTTCTTGTTCATCTACCGAAGCTGAATATGCTTGTGTTTCAGATGCATGTAATTCTCTAACTTGGTTTGATGCTTTGGTCATAGATATATGGACACGTCCGATCAGACCGATCACTGTGATGGAAGACAATGAATCGGTGGTTTATATTTCTGAATCACATTTCACAGGTTCTAGGTCCAGACACATTGACATCCGTTATCAAAACATAAAACAATTAGTGAAAAAAGGTTTTATTAAATTGCAGTATGTATCTACACATGATCAGATTGTAGACATGCTCAACAAACCGCTTCCAGCAGCTCAACACGAGTATCTGCGGAAGAAGATGTGCCTTATTTGATGATGTACCTGATATTCGCTCAACTGGCAAAAGAAGGGATTGTCACTGCGTTTTTGTATTTACCAGATGAGCTTTTATTTTTGAACTGTCAGACTTACCGTAGCTTGCCAAGTTCTTTTTTTTTATTGAAAAAGTTTTTCAAATACAAATTTCCCCCCTTTTTTCTCCCCCTCCTCCCTAACCCCCCCTCACCACCCCTCCCCCTGTGACTTCTTCAAAGTAAGATCCAAATTCATAACAGATTATATAATACTTTACCATCCCCTTACTCCATCCCTCAAATAATGACCCTTTCTTTCTAATAATATTATTATATCCCCCTTTTACTATACATTTCAAAATAACATTCTACTATAACATTATGTAATAACTTCTAGTTTAACATAATAATATTATTATAACTCCCAATTTAACAATAATCTGCCCTTTTTCTCCTCCCCCTACATATATCTCTTAAATCAAGCCACTTATGTATATTAATATAACATTTCAAAACAACCTTCCACTTTAAAACTATATAATAAATCCTAATTTAACATTTAATCTTTTGTGTATATTAATAAAATATTTCAAAGCAGCCTTCCACTATAAAACTATATAATAAATCCTAATTTAACATTTATTCAACTCATAGTCTGTCCATTTCCTCCACTCCCATAAATATATCTCTTAAACATCCCTTTTCTTAAACTAAACAATCGATAAACTAGCCTGTCTCCACCCACTTTCCTACAAAATTTCCATACATAACAATTCTTAATATCTTTATTCTTCTGCCCACCCTACTAAAAAAAATATTCCCTTATATAAATAAAATCAATAACTTTAAACTTGTAATCATATAATGTCTTCTTCAATGTCTTTCAACTGGATTGTTAACTCCATCACCCATATTAGGGTAACATGACATCCTAATTCCAACAGAATGTTCGGAATCCTCAGTTATCATCTGCCCCCATCAATAATAAATATCTTCATGTATATATATAAAAAAAGAAAGCAACCACCCGAGTGACATTATAATTGTATTCCATATAGTATCTGTAGTAGTGGCTTTCTTCAAGATTATTAATTCCAACCATCATAATGGGGTAGCAACCA
The DNA here is from genome assembly GCA_022577455.1 of Arizona elegans. Lineage (NCBI taxonomy): Eukaryota > Metazoa > Chordata > Lepidosauria > Squamata > Colubridae > Arizona > Arizona elegans. The sequence goes on along the minus strand of JAKOOJ010000069.1, from coordinate 494,568 downwards.
GATCTTCTGCGTGCCCCAACATAGCTCTCTTGCCATATAACTCAGCATAAACGTAATACATTTATCATTTATCAAAGAATCCAAAATAGATCATTCCAATCCAACAGTTTAAGGCCCTTTTCACATCCCAAAAATACGGCATTGCAGAGGTCTGTCACTCTCCTCAGGATAATATTAACCAATACTTCGCCTCAACTGTCTTTTCATGTATTCAATCATCTTTTAGATAACTGGCTTCGCTGTTGCCTAGTTTAAATTTTTTTGTTTTTGTGAGACCTATTTCTTTTTTTCTTTACTTTTTGTGGGTTTGATCTCCATCCTGGTTTCCTTTCTATGAGTTGTATATCAACTATTCAGTTTTCATTCTGATCTATAACTTGATCTTGTTGGTTTTGCTTTTCTGGCTTAGATCGCCATTCATGTTTCTTTTCTATAAGTTGTGTATCAACTGATTGATTTCCATGCTTGTCTGTGACTTGATGAGTTATCACATTAGAATCCAACACCGCTTCTCTCTTATTTATGGATAGTCCAACTGAAACATTTAAAGGATCCAAAGGCGATTCATCTACCAAGACCTCTGTGGCTCGATGTTTTTCCATTATTTCCAGCTCCTTCTGCTTATCTTGTGTTGTGCATGAAGATGTTGAACTCATTTTCAAAATCTTATAATAAAATCCTTCCTCTTTTTCAACAGTATTTAATTGGTATCTTTCTCCTTGATATCTCAATATTATTCCAACTGGAACATCCCACCTAAATAAAATATTTTGTTTTTTAAGATCAGTCACCAGGAATCCAAATTTCTTTCTATCTACTAGCATCTTAGGTGGTAGCTCTTTATATATCCAAATCTTTCTTCCATACAGTTGTAAAGTAGAATTAAAGGATTTTTGCACAATATCATTTCTTATTTCTTTGTCTGTAAAATAAATCACCACATCTCTAGGCAGTTGCCTTTGCTTTGCAATCCAAGAATTTACTCTGTAGACTCTATCAATCCTGCAAAATACTTCCTCAGGATGAACCTTTAAAATCCCAGCCAGAATTTCAGCAGATATTTTCCTTAAATCATCCCTATTATTTTCCTGTACTCCTCTCATTCTAATCGCAAATTCTGTGAACTTGTGTTGCATCATTAAAACTTCTTTTTCAATCCGTTGTTTTATATTTTCTACATTGCAAGTCTTATGATCAGCTTCCATTTTAAATTTTTCTTCTGAGGTATTGTCTTGAGTATTTATCAAATCATTTTCAATTCTTTGTATTTTATTATCCAAATTATAAATCTTGTCATCAACTTCCTCCATTTTAGACTCTAATAACTTAATATTATCATCCATCTTTATAAATAATTCTGTAAAAGCATCAGTCATTGTTATAATCTTTTGTTTCAAATTGTCATACTTTGATTGTATCAATTCTTTAATTTCCTGCTTGAATTTTTCAAGATTCTGGTTCACAATCTCATCCCTTCTTACCATCTCCTCCAAGAGAAATTCAATTAAGTTAAAATCATTTTTCTGAGTCTGTAGTTTTGAAACTTGTTCATATAGTTTGTAAATGGGGGAATCCCCCCCCCGCTGCTTGTTTGTCTGGCTTTGTTAGTTTAAACGCCATCCTTCCACACAGACAAGCTCTTTTTTAAGAAAAGAAAACTTCTTTCCAAACAAGATCAATATCAAATCTCCAGGAAAAAAAAACATAAAAGTAAAACTTTTTCTTCTCAATTGTAGCCAGCAGTATTTATTCCGCTACTTTGTGGCTTGTTAAACTATTAAAACAGAAGGACTTTCTCTTTCAGCTTTCCCTTCTCAAGCCTCGGCAGTCGCCATTTTAAATTCCTTTTTTCCTTTCTTCAATATCATTTATAAAGTCAATGAAATACTTGCAATTTAGGGTCCCAGGTCCAGATCTCATCCTCTTTCAATAAATGATCTGTTTGTTAATTTTCTTTAAAAGGCTTGTTCTCGTCGCCTGGCTCTGCAAAAAGGCAGAGGTCTCCCGAAGCCCGGAGCGGCGGCGAGGGAAATAGGGAGCCTCATCTGCTTCATCCCCAAGAGTAAAAAAAAAACTCTGGGGGCTTCGCAGAGAGCTCTACCTGCCCTCACCTGCTCTGTCTCACATTTCCTTATGGAAATGGAGTTTTTCGAGCCGCCTTTCAGCTGTAAAGGCGGCTCTTTACAGGCGACGGGGCTGGCGGTCCTGAGGGACCGTCTGGCAGCGACAGAGAGCAAACCGGAAGTCGCTTGCCAAGTTCTTATCAGTAACTACTGCGCATGTCTACATTCTTTCACTTTCTTCTATCTTTCTTTGTTCTCCGGCCAAGAGAGAATTTACAGGGAAATTAGAGTAGGAGTGAGGGTAAGAGAGGGAGGAAGAGAGGAGGAGATGGAGAAAGGAAGAGGAAGTAGGGAGGAGAAGAAGGGGGGGGAAAGAGAAAGTAAGAAGGAAAGAAAAGAGAGAGGTGGTAGGTTTGAGGAGAAAGATTGCTGTACAATAAAAAAGATGAAATGGAAGAAAGGCAACCCCAAACAAATATAAAGATATTAAGATAAAGAATGAATTGTTAAATTTGAAAGAATAAAAGAGAACAAATATGAATAAATAGCAATAATTAGAAACGCACAAACAAACATACAATGTATTTTCTTTGAACAGAGTATTTGGCTGGTTCACAAATTTAACCAGTGTTTAGTCATTTCAATTAAATTTACAATTTCTATATTTCCTTTTTGCAATATTTATTCCTCATCTATTTTTTTAAAAAACCAATATTACCCTTCATCCTCATCTCTAATCTTAATCAAATTCAATTTTTCCCTTCTATTCTATATTATACCCCTTCCCATTGTCATCTATTTTTATATCCATCCTCACATTGGTTAATTATGTAATATTACAGTTGTTTAATACAAATTCAACATTTTAATATAAATCAATTAGTTATATAACTCTTTTTTGTATATTAATCAATATGAACATGAATATTCCAATTATTTCCATGCAATCCAATGTCTTACAAATCAATTAATTATATTTACCAATAATAATAAACCAAATAATTTCCCCCATATATTCCTCCAAACCACAACTTAAAAAGAGCCTTGATGGTACAGTGGTTTAATGCACCCTGTTATTAACACAGCTGCCTGCAATTTCTGCTGGTTCGAATCTCTCCAAGGCTCAAGGTTGACTCAGCCTTCCATCCTTTCTAAGGTAGGTGAAATGAGGACCCAGTTTGTGGGGGCAATAAGCTGACTTTGTATAAAATATACAAAAGAATGAAGGCTATTGCTTAACGCATTGTAAGCTGCCCTGAGTCTCCGGAGAAGGGCGGCATATAAATCAAATAAAATAAAAAAAAAAAAAAAACCATTTCTGCTTTCAACACAATATACAATTAATAGTATCTCAATTATTACAATTCCCTAGTTAAATAGAGCTTTTTTTCTTTTGTGTTTTAAAATCTTGAACTCTCCTCTTTTGCCCTAAATTTCCCATTGTTTGCACCTACCTTTTTTGGTGAGGAAAAAGAAAAGAAATCTGCCTCTGCCTAATTTTCCAAGGTAACAGCCAACACCCTGCTTTATTTTCAGTTTCGTTTTCAGCTTGATTTGCATAAGGAGAAAAAAAATCTGCTCCAGCAATTTAGCTCTTTGTAGCAAGCAGCCAAGCCCTGCGCAAAACAGCTGAGAGCAAATCAGCTGAGGGTCGGGAGACAGATCTAATCAACAGGCTAATTAGCCTATGCTGAAGCTGAAAGGAGTTGTTTTTTCTTGCTGTTTGCTTGCAAGGAGGTAACTGCTGTGAGGCACAGGCCAAAGGGTGGGAGCCACCCTCCTTGCCACTTAGCGTCTCCCTGTCATCTCCTTTTGCCTCTAGCGCCCCCTTGCCACCCCCCTTGCCTCTTACCGCCCCCCTAAGGCATCCCACCGCCCCCCAGGGGGCAATACCACCCACTTTGGGAACCACTGGCTTAACTACTTAACTACTTAACAACCAGTTTTACCAAAGTAGAATCCCACCACTGGGTCTACCCATTTATTTTTGCAGGCACCGGTCTACTCATTTGTTTTCTTTTAACACTGATCAGCTGTAGGGTGGCCCTTTGAAGCCCTGAGTTTAAACAGTTTTTTTTTTCCCTCTAGCCATCAGCTGGGACTCAGGAGGCAACAATCGATTGGGGGTGGGGTCAAATAAAAGGTAAGAATAACGCGGGCGGGTGGGGGGGCAGCGGGGGGGGCAGAACCAGTTCGGTGATGTCATATCATCACCGCTACCAGCTTGGCCGAACCGGGCCGAACCGGGAGGAACCCACCACTGGAGAGAGAGATTTATAACCTATCTTGGGCGTTGAACTTGTTTCCTGTTCCTGTGAAAGAAATGTATTCTGATTGGCTTTCAGACTCCCATGGCCCCATGCAGGGGTAACTTTGTAGGTTGTCTTGAGTCCCAGGCTTGGTTGAATCTTGCTGGGTAATGTAATGAAGGGGCTTTGGGCAATTCCTATTATGGCTTAATGGATTGAATTGTAAGTTAAATTACTTACAGGATGTCGCTGTCCATGGTTTTGCGCATAAGGGAACTCGCAATATGGCAGGGGGATGATTGGTGCGAGTCTGTACTGACTTGCTTCTATGGTCCTCTCTTTTTTCTTCGCAGATGGATACTGCGCATGCTCGGGATCCATTCTTGTCCAGCAGCCATGGGGGAAGGAGCTTGTTCCTGCAGCTCCCGGGTGAAGGCTCCATTCGTCCGGATGGGCCTTTGGCTCGTTCTTGGGTGGCCTCGCGTGGTCGAAGGTTCCTCGGATCGTCGTCTGGACCGCCGGGAAGCCTTGCGAGTCGGCTGGGAAGGTCGGAAGTCCTGCGGAGGCCACGTGTTGGTGCAGATGGCCCAGTCTGGCGTGGAGGCTGTGTCCTGGGATCGGGCCAAACCCCACGCCCGTCGATGGTTCCGGGAGTCTCAGCTGCGGTCCTTGGTCCGGTGAGTAGTCCCATCGTTCCTGGCATTCCAGCGCTGGCCTCGGTGTGGGCATGGGGAGGTCCTCAGCGGGTCGCGGTTGGCACTGCGCCCATGTTGTGGTGGTCGCTCTCCCTGGGTGGGTGTCAGTTGCGGTCCTTCTTGGGTCAGTGGTCCCTTTGGGCCTCTCCGGGATGTCGGAGTATGTGCCCGGTAGCTTTATTTTGTCCCCGAAGGCCGCGGTCAGCAGCTGTATGGCGTTATCGATCTCAAGCTCAGTAGGCAAGCTCATGGGTTTTGGTTTTGGGTCGTCCCAGTCGCCGCCATGGTTCTGGGTGGTCACTTCGGTGTAGGCCCCGATTGTCGCTATGAGATTTGAATCTCGGGGATCTATTGGTTGTTGGTCGGCCATCTTTGGTGATGTCACCGTCCAAGATGGCCACCGTGAAAAGGGCGCGAATTCGTTTTCGGCCTTTTCAGTGGGTCCCTGGCAGTGGCAATCGTTCCTTACCGCGTCTTCGGTTGCGTGGTCTGGCTCGGCCTCATCTTCCTCAGTCGCTGCTCCGCAGTCCTCAACTAGGCTTCGGAGTTCTGCGATGAGGTCCATGTTGGTCAGGGCCAAGTCTATTAGTCTGAGAAGTTTTCTTCTGAGGTCGTTTTCTTTGCATGATGCGGTTTCGGATTTGTTTTCTTCCTCGAGTCTTTCCTCATTAGCTCTGGTTGGGGTGCCTGGGCTGGAAAACTGGTCGCTTGCCTCTGGCATCTCTTATGCATGGTTCCCACCGACAGTAGCTGTTCTGCCATCTTCTTCGTGAATGCCCTGGTATTCACTCTACTTGTTGCTTCTGTCGGCTTGGAGTTCCTTGGCATATCCTGGAGTAGTTTGAGCTAATTAACCATCCTCTGCTACCATTTTATTAAAGGTGTTCAAGGATCAGGCCCAATAACTCCATCATACAAGGTAATTGTTTAATCAAGTATCTTTATTTATAGCATGTCTCCTTCTTACAGATGTTTGGCTGGAACTGGATCTGGACCGCATGGCTGGACCTTAAGTACCTGTGGGGCGGAGCTAAGGTAAGGAGGAGTCAATGGGTAAGGGTGGTCCCTGGGAGTTAACTTCAGCAGCTCCCTGCCCCCTGGCATGGGCATGTGGTCAGGCATTTATATGTGACATGGCAATCCACGTCATTGCTATTAGAATGAGAGCTACCTGTCCCCTCCCCATTTGCATATAAGCAACACAATTTCCACAACCACACCAATTCTACACAACAGTAAAGGACAGCTACAATCCACAATTCATATAAAAAGGTAGCATATCTATCAACCCCATTTTAGATCTCCTATCTTTTAGCAGACCATAAGACTACTTTCACCCATCACATCAAATTTTGTCTCACTGCTACATTTCTTTGCTATCTTTAAAACATTTCCCCCTCCCTTTCCCTTCTTTTAATCCTCTTCAACTTATTTAACCTTTTTATTGCCATTTTAATGTGTCTTTTATGTATATATTCACATTTTGCTTAAAGATTGGAACAAAAATTTAATTGCTTACCTTGCTAGACATCATCCCACTTCATATAGAATAATATAGAATAACAGAGTTGGAAGGGACCTTGGAGGTCTTCTAGTCCAACCCCCTGCTTAGGCAGAAAACCCTATAGCACTTCAGACAAATGCAGGGGTGGGATTCAGCAGGTTCAGACTGGTTCGGGCAAACCAGATGTTAATTTTAATCTGGGTCACCGAACCGGTTGTTGCAAGGACTGGCTGACCCCGCCCACCCCACCCCTCCCCTCCCAGGAGTCTCCACACAGCCTGTTTTAGATGCCAGGTAAGTGCAGGGCCTGCACGGAGGCTCTGGGAGGGCAAAAAATGGGGCTACTGGAAGTACCGGAAGTCTGAAAACGGGCCTGTTTCGGGCCTCTGGAGCCTGGGAGAGACCCTTTTTGCCCTCCTGGAGGCTTGAGGAAAGCCTCCGAAGTCTGGGGAGGGTGAAAACGCCCCACCCCACCCCACCCCCATGGTGCAGGAGGCCGAGTAGGCCACGGCCACCATGGCCACGCCCACCCAGCAACCGGGCAGAGAACCAGTTGCTAAAATTTCTGAATCCCACCCCTGGACAAATGGTTATCTAATCTCTTCTTAAAAACTTCCAGTGTTGGAGCATTTACAACTTCTGGAGGGAAGTTGTTCCACTGATTGTGGAAGTTGTTCCACAAGCAATCAATAAAATCCAAAATAAAATAAAATAAAAGAGATTATCTGAGAAAAAAAAATATGATGGCTGTATGAGAAGACTGTTTCGGATAAGCTTTTATTAACAAAGTTAAACTAACAAACAACGCTTATAAAGCGTCTTCAAAGGGAACACCCAGGAACCGGAAACACCTCATAGAGGCAAATAAAGATACAGATTAAAAGCAACACAACCCCATAACATCTCCCCTTTTCTAATAACAGCAACACTTTCTACAACTTGAGTCTATCAGGAGGGCGTGAGCATCTACCACTCCGAGTAATGACCAGCTCTCTCACACCTGACTCTCTCACGCAGGCCGGATCTCTTCGCTCGCCATTTTCTGAAGCCTCGGATGTTTGGCTATCACCAGACGCACCAATTTGCTCAGGACTGTCATCAATGTCAGACGAGCATTCATTATTATCCTTAAGTAGGTTTGGCTTGGCAACTGGCTCTGACCCAACCACAGAATATGAGGAGTCTGGTTGCTCAGCCACACGCAAGTCTGGTTGCTCAGCCACACGCAAGTCTGGTTGCTCAGCCACACGCAAGTCCACATGGTTCTGCCGATATTGGGTTCCTCCAACCTCCACCAAATAAGAGCGAGGTGCCACTTGTTGTAAACAGGTACCCCTTTCCCAATGGCCAGTCCGATCTCCAGGCAGTGGTCTCATCCGAATTCGTTCTCCCACCTTTAACTCTGGCAAGTCTCTTGCAGATCTATCATATTTGGCCTTTGCCACTTGCCTCTTCTACCGTAGCCTTTCCGGGACCCCTTGTATCACCACGGGCTCAAGCAACTTATTTGCCACGGGTAAGGACGTCTTTAATCTCCGTGACATTAATCTTTGTGCTGGGCTACTGTCCATACCTTCAGTTGGAGTATTCCTCCAATGTAAAATAGCCTTCCACGGATCGCTACATTCGCCATGTGCTTTCCTACATAAGTTCTTAGCAATCTTTACAGCTGATTCAGCTTTTCCATTCGCTTGCGGATGACGTGGCGATGAAGTAATATGATCAAACTCCCACTCAGCAGCAAATTTCTTGAATTGCAGACTTACAAATTGAGGACCATTATCAGTAATCACTACATTTGGTTGCCCGTAACGTGCAAACTGAGACTTACATCTCTTGATGGTGGTCTCAGCTGACAGGTCTGGAAGGAGGTCAATTTCCCAATAATCCGAATAATGGTCCACTATTATCAAGTGCTCTTTCCCTGCATAATTAAACAAGTCCATACTAATGATCTGCCAGGGTCGGGATGGTATCTCGTGTGACATCATAGTTTCTGTTGCCGATATGCATATTCATTACAGATGGTACAATTACTGACAAAATCCTCAATTTCGCCTCGCATATTCGGCCAGTACAATGTGTCACGGGCTTGTCTATAGCATGCCTCCCCACCAATATGGCTTGAATGGATGCGCAATAACATCTCCGATCTCAATAACTTTGGCACTATAACTCTTGGACCCTTATACAGAATGCCATCTTGTACAGCGATCTCATCTCTGAAGGACCAGTATCCCCTTACAATCATGGGAACTGCCTCTTTCACATCTGGCCACCCACTCAGCACGATATTCTTTAGTGTCTGTAGGGCCACGTCAGCGTCCGTATGTTGCCTCAACTGCTGTAACCACTGATTCATAACATTAAGATAATCTGCTTGGTTAATTTCAGCAAAATATATTTGTTCCTGTCGCAGCCAACAAACTGTCTGATATTCATGTTCTCCTCCCGTAGCTGTCTGATCTACTGTGGCTCTACTCAGGGTATCGCTGATATACTTTTCACGTCCTGGCTTAAAAACCACATCAAGATTATAATGCTGTTGGCTTCCGGTTTCCTCGTCTTCGGCGGCGACGGTGCCTTCCTTTAGCACCGCCACCCCCGCCGCTTGTAGAGCCGCTTCCCGATCGTGAAGCGGCTTGAAATCTTCAAAATCCCTAGGATTTATGAAGAAGAGGCAGCAGGGCACAGGTAGAGCCCCTGTAACCCCCCCAGGGAATCGTTTCTGGGGAGGAAACAGGCGCGGCTCCCTTACAACCTGCTGAGACTCCGGGCGGCGCGGGACGTCTTCTGCCTTTGCAGAACAAGCCGACTTCAGGAAACCTTTAAAGAGCGAGGAAGTAAGCCAAATAAACACTTGAAATCCACTTGAACCCTGAAACTCTGAACTGCAAGTATTAGCCCTTTGCTGATTTTTTATGCTGAAGTGAAAGTCTCGGAATGAGTGAAAGTGACTGAAAAAATATGGCGCTCAGCAAATGAATCAGTGGGTGTGGATTGGTGAAGTTATCTTGTCTTCTATAAAGTTAAAAAGTTGCTACAAAGTTGCTCCGGCTGCAACAGAAATAAGAGGAAAATCTCTCCCTTTTACTTGTTTTACTTGTTTTTGCTGCACTATAGTTTTGCCCTGAGTAAATCTGGGGGACTTTTTTAGAAGGTATTGTGGAGGTGGCAGAAGAGGCGGAACCTCCCTTTTTAGAAAAGCCAGCTTACGTGGCAGGATGGCTTCAAAGAAGCAGGAAGGCAAAACAGGGGGGGATCCCCCCCATGTAAACAGAACACGCAGTCACAAGCCCAAAAAAAAGATCTGGACATGGGAGATTTAAAAGAATTCATTTCAAATATTTTGGATGAGAAATTTCAAGACATGGATGATAAAATAAATAAAATAGATGAAAAAATCCAAAAGTCACAACAGGAAATTATGCAGGAAATGCAGCAGAACCAAAAGATGGTGACCAAAAAAATAACGGATGTGGCGTCTGGCCTGGCAGGATTTATTATGAAAGTTGAGTCAAAAGTGGATGAATTTAAATTAGAAGTTAATGCTAAGTTGAAAAATAATGATCATAAATTTTTTGAGGTTGATGACAAGATGCAGAGAGTTGAGAATGACATTGTTATGATGCAATTCCGGGCAATGGAATTTGCTATACGGCTTCGAGGAATTAGAGAAGAGGAGAGACAAGATTTGAGACAGATTTGTGCTGAAGCCCTAGCTGTGATTTTAAAAACTGATCCTGAGATGGTCTTTTGCAAAATAGATAAAATCTACAGAGTTAACTCGTGGGTGGCCAGACAAAGACAATTGCCCAGAGATGTGGTCATATATTTTACAGACAGAGCAATAAGAAATGATATCCTGCAAAAATCTTTCCTCACTTCTGTGCAAGTGAGCGGATCCAAGGTTACAGTTTACAAGGAGCTCCCACCTAAGATGTTGAAATCCAGAAAAGAATATGGTTTTCTTGTTAAAGAATTGCAGAATAATCAAATCCCATTTCGTTGGGACGCTCCAACTGGCATAATTTTGAGATATAAGGGAGAGAAACACCGCTTGAATACTGTGGAGAAGGCGGAGCAATTTTATACTGACATCTTTAAAGAAAGAACACCATCCCCACGCACATCTACAGTTTTGGAGATTAAAGAGAGTGATAAGAAGCAACCTCAAGAATTGCAACAACAATCTAAGCAGGAATCAGAGGAGCTGAAGGGCGCTGAAGGAGGTTTTCTGGATGAGCCCTTGCTGGAACCTTCTCCAATCTTGGAGCTGGCTTGGGCGGCTGAAGTTAAGGACCAGCGTATAACCCGAGCAAAAGCCAAGCAACTTAAACAAAAGTTACAGCAGGAAAGGCGAGATGAAGCTGGGGCTGTGGGGAATGCAGGACAGAAGATTTCGGATGAAATCCTAAGGTTCTGCGCTTCGCTCCAGAAAGAGAATGATGATGATTAAATGTTTATCTTGGAACGTGAATGGGCTGAATGTAACACAAAAAAGGAAGAAAGTATTTACATACTTAAAACAACATAATAATGATATAATTTGCTTACAAGAAACGCATATTACAGCTCAAGATCAAAATTATTTGAAAAATTCCAAATTAGGAACACATTTTATATCTTCAACTAACCAAAAAAAGAATGGTGTGGTTATTTATGTAAATAAAAAACTAACAGCCAAACTTATAGAAGCTGATCAAGATGGTAGGTTTGTAGCAATTGAATTGCTTTCTGCTAATAATCAAATTCTTTTGATAGGAATTTATGCTCCTAACCAACAACAGGATTATTTTTATAAAATGCTGCATACTAAAATACTCCAATGGGATTACAGATCTATTTTAATTATGGGAGATTGGAATGGAGTAATTGACTCTAAATTAGACAAAAAGACTTTGGCAAAGTCAAGAATTAGATTACCACAGACTTTTTTTGATATGAAAGAAGATCTGGAATTAAAAGATATTTGGAGAATACATAATCCAAAAGAACTGGACTATACTTTCTTCTCTGACAGACATAGATCCTTTTCCAGGATTGATTTTATCTTGTTGTCTGATGATCTACTTCTTAGGACAAAAAGAACAAAGATTCTGCCAAGAACTTTGACTGATCATAGCCCAGTGTGGATAGAAATTGAGACATGCAAGAATGAGAGACGCTCTTGGAGATTAAATGAAAACCTGTTCAGATATGAGAAAAATATAATAGAACTTAAAAAGTATTTTAAAGAGTTTTTTGAAATGAATTTGAATAAAGGCACCCCAATGGAAATTGTGTGGGACGCAAGCAAAGCTTATATGAGAGGGGTGCTTATATATATATGAACTCTAAACATAGGTTGATTCGACAAAAGAAAAGACTTGAACTGGAAGCAGAAATAAAGAACAAAGAACAGTTACTTATTAAAAATCCAACAGATGAAAGAATACTTAGTGTTATAAAACTTTTGAAAGACCAATTCCAAATGCTTATAGCGGAACAAGTTGCAACAAATTTACAATATGCGAAGCATAATACATTCTGCAACGCTAATAAACCAGGCAGGTGGTTGGCTTACACATTAAGGAAGAAACAGAGCGCACGGACTATTGATAGTGTTGATATTGGGGGGAAAGAAGTTTTTCAACAGAATTTAATAAAAGAAGCTTTTCTTCAATATTACACTAAACTATATGCCAGAGAGGAGGTGCAGAATGGACTTATAGAAAAATACTTAGACAACAAAAGAGTTACAAAAATTACTGAGCAACAAAAGGAAAGAATGGATTATCCTATAACAGAGGAGGAGATAATAGCAGCAATAAAACAATTAAAAACAGCCAAAGCTCCTGGAACGGATGGTCTGACAGCAGTGTATTATAAAGCTTTGCAGGCAGAAATGGTGGAACAACTTAGAGACTTATTTTGTAATATACAACAAGGGGGAAAAGTACCCCCATCATGGACTACAGCTTATATTTCTTTGATACCAAAAGAGCAAGCAGGTCCCAAAAAACCGGAGAATTACAGACCAATATCTCTTTTGAATACGGATTATAAAATTTATGCAAAAGTATTAGCCAACAGACTGATGCCAGTAATTCAAAAGGTGATTCATGATGACCAAGCGGGATTTATTGAGGGTAGGTACATGAAGGACAATGTAAGGCAAGTAATAGACTTATTGGAATATCTTGAGAAGAATAAACAGATTCCTGCAGTGCTGGTTTTTTTGGATGCGGAGAAGGCCTTTGATAGAGTGGATTGGAATTTTCTATTAAAGACTTTAAAAAAGATGGACTTTGGGGACCAATTTATACAGGCGGTTTCAGCAATTTATCAAGAGCAAAAGGCACAGATCATTATCAATGGAAGCTTGACAACAGAGTTTAAAATCGAAAAAGGAACAAGACAGGGATGTCCACTGTCCCCATTGTTGTTTATTCTAACACTAGAAGTCTTGTTAAATATGATAAGGGACTCTAACACTTTGAAAGGTATAATGATAAGGCAAGAGGATTATAGAATAAGGGCATTTGCAGACGATCTGGTTGTTACCCTAGCACAACCAATGGAATCGATAATCCAGATGAAGGACATTGTACAAGACTATGGTAAAGTTTCAGGTTTTAGATTGAATCAGAAAAAAACTAAGATGGTAGTTAAAAATATGACACAAGATCGTAAACTGGAGTTAGAAAGGAGGGCAGGTTTTGAGATTGTACCAAAGGTAAAATATCTAGGAGTTCAGGTTGCAGAATCAAATATGAAATTGTTTCAAAATAACTATGAGGTGTTGTGGCGAGAGGTGCAAAAAGATATGGAGACTTGGAAAAAACTGCAGCTGTCTCTACTTGGAAGAATAGCAGCAGTTAAGATGAACATTTTGCCAAGATTTCTTTTTTTGTTTCAAATGATTCCGGTGCTCAAAAATGATAAACAACTAAAAGTATGGCAAACTGGTGTGAATAAGTTTGTCTGGAACGAGAAAAAACCAAGAGTAAAAATGAAAATCATGCAAGACGTTCCAGAAAGGGGAGGTCTTAAACTTCCAAACCTACAGTTATATTATGATGCAGCAGCTTTGACTTTACTAAGTGACTGGTTTGGAGGAAAAAAGACTGGAATACTAAACGCAGAAAGTTTTGATTTGGAATTTGGATGGCACGCATACTTATTTTATGACAGTAAAGTGGATAAAGTATTTAAAAGCCATATACTTAGAGATTCTTTGTTGAGAGTTTGGAAGAAGCACCGAAACAATTGGGATTATAAAATACCGCTATGGCTGGATCTTGGTCATATTTTGTGGAATACAAATATAATGTCACTCGGGGGGTTTTTATACAAAGAGGTTCTTTTTACAGATGCGGGCAGATGGCAGCTGAAGACATTACAGACATTGTTGGCTGAAGGGATTAATTTAACTTGGTTACAATATAATCAATTGCAATTGAGATGGAAAGAGGACCAAAAAACTGGTATTATGATGTATGAGGAAGAATTAGTTAGACACATAAAAGAGAAAGGCCCAATGCATATCAAAAGACTTTATAATGTTTTGTTAGAAAGGGATTCAGAAACTGAATTAGTTAAAGATTGCATGATTAAGTGGGCACAAAATTTTGAGGAACCAGTGATGTTGGAAACATGGGAAAAAATTTGGGTTCAGAATGTTAAATTTACACAGTCGCAGAATCTGAGGGAAAATTTTTATAAAATGTTTTACAGATGGCATCTAGACCCCAAAAAATTGTCGTGTATGTACCCTAATGTGCAGCCTAAATGTTGGAGATGTGATTGTTTAGACGCTACATATTATCATGTTTGGTGGACCTGTAAGAAAGTTAAGGCTTTTTGGATAAAAATTTGGTGGGTCATGCAGAATGTTTTGAAGAAAAAAATTCAATTTTCTCCACAATTGTTTTTATTGGGTATAGTTAAGGGTTTTACATCGGGTGAAACAAAATTGATATTGTATATGATAACTGCAGCAAGATTGTTGATAGGTAAATACTGGAAAAATGAAGCGCTGCCTACGATTGAGGAATGGACTTTGAGGATGGCCAGTTTTGCAGAGATGGCGAAGATTTCAGCATATTTAAAAGATTGTTCTCAAGAGACTTATGAATGGGAATGGAAGAAGTGGATAAATTATGTTCAGCATAAATACCAAACTAGGAAGTACCAAATAGCTTTTATTTGAAAATGTTATATCAAGATAGAAATATTTTAAGGTTGAGGGTGAAAATTTGCTAGAAGATGTTATATTAAGACAGAAATATTTTTAAGGTTGAGGGTGAAAATTTGTTAGAAAATGCTATATCAAGATAGAAATATCTTTAAGGTAATTAGGATGAAAATTTATTTGAAAATGTTATACTAAGATAGAAATATTAATGTTAATGTAAGGAAGATGAAAATTTGTAAGGGGGAGGGAAGGGTTCAAGTTTTATATACAAAGGAGGGTTTTTTCCTTTTATCTGACATGAGTATACTAGGAAGTCTGGGGGGAGGGGAGGGTTAGGGTGGGTTAGGGAGGTTGGGAAGGTTGGGGGGGTTGTGGGGGGGGGAAAAGGGGTAAAAATGTAACTGTAAAACTTTTGCAATAAAAAAAAGATTATAATGCTGTAAACTGAGCATCATACTTTGCAAACGCTTCGGGGCACACAGAAGAGGCTTTTTTGAATATAGTTATTAATGGTTTGTGATCAGTTTCAACTGTAATTATGTCTCTACCATAAAGGTAATAATGGAAACGCTGGCAAGCAAATACGATACTTAAACATTCTTTCTCGATCTGAGCATAGTTTAGCTCTGCTGGCGAAAGCGCTCTGGACGCGTATGCAACTGGCTGACCTTCTTGTAACAGACAGCATCCCAGACCGTTTTTACTTGAGTCGCTTTGAATAGTAACCATCTTTGTAACATCATAGTATTTTAATACTGGAGCAGTAGTAACCAAGCGTTTTATCTCTTGCACTGCCTGGTCATGCTTAGGGACCCAGTGCCAAACTGTGTCTTTATCCAACAGATGTCTCAATGGCTGGCACACCTCAGATAAATGTGGCAAGAATTTTGCTAGATATGTAACAAAGCCAATGAATCTCTGCACTGCTTTAGCATCAGTAGGCGGTGGCATGTTCACAATAGCTCTGATCTTGTCTGGGTCCACTTTTAACCCTTGTGATGTTAAAATATGTCCATGAAAGCGGACTTCTCGCACCTTAAACTGCAGCTTCTTTATACTGAGCCTCAGCTTCACCTGCTTACACCGCTCCAATAGTGCCATCAATTTCCCGTCATGATCATGCTCCGCTTCATCATTAGTGTCGCCACACCCAACTATAAGGATATCATCAGCTATAGGCTCAATTCCGCTGAGACCACTCAATAATTCCTGCTGCTTCCTTTGATACGTCTCTGGTGCTACGGAGACACCAAAGGGCAGTTTAAGCCACCTCTTTCTGCCCCAAGGAGTCCAAAACGTGGTCATATAACTGCTCTCTTCGTCCAGTTTACACTGTAGGAAGGCATCCCTGGCATCAACAAGTGTAAAAACCCATGCCTTAGGCAGCTTGTGCAAAACATCCTCTAACGTTGGCGTTGGGTAATGCGATCGCTTCAAAGCCATATTCAAAAACTTGGGATCGATGCAAATTCGGATCTTTTCCAACTTCCTAATCACCACCATATTACTTATCCAGTCGGTTGGCTCGGCTACTGAAACAATATGTCCCTCTGCTTCATATTTATCCAACTGTGCTTTAACCTGTGCCTTAATGGCTATAGGGACATTGCGCAGGGCACTTTGTACTGGAGGGACAGTGGGATCAAGTTGAAAGTGAACCTCTCCTGGAACGGATGCAATAGGGCCCTCAAACACCTCCCTATAAACTTGGAGGACTTGATGCTTTATCAATGGTCTCCCCAAGGCTTTGGAGAAATAGGTTTCAACATTATGCAACTCCCTCAGAATGGTAAATCGCATCAGTCCCAAACGCTCACATGTTGAGCCTGACAGTAATGGCTTTTGATCTACATCCACAATTTCAAATTCCAATTTGTGAGTAACCCCACATATGTTACACTGTGTATAAAATAAGCCTAGCGACTTCATCAGTTCCCCCGAATATAACTTTAACGTGGCACTACTAGGCTGGAGGGGTGTCTCAGGTGTCAATTTCCTTTTATCCTTTAGGCTCATCACATCGCATGTTGCCCCCGAGTCCAACTGACAAGATTGAGTTATATTGTTAAATTGAAGATTAACAAACCACTTTTTGCCTTTTGAATGTACTGCACCAATGCATTCTTTCGTATAGATCGCATCTGTGGTAAACAGCGATACATCCTCTAAGTCCGGCGTTTGCTCGACCATATGCAACTTCCTTGCTGCCAGACACACCCCAGCAAAGTGGTTCAGCCTCCCACACACCCTACAGATTTTACCATACACTGGACACCGATCTTTCCCACATGCATGCACATTGTCACAGTATTTGCACAGTGTGTGGTTGTCTGCTGACAAATTGCGAGGCTTCTGTTTAAACTGCTGCTGTTGCTGACGATTCCTCACATTTGGCTGGTGCCTGGAAGTTACATTAACACAGTTGGTCTGTTTATCTCGCTCCAACGCCATCAGCCATTTATCTGTAAGTTCAGTAGTCCGACATATTTCTATGGCTAATTGCAAAGTTAAGCCATGTTCCCTTAATAAACGGCGGCATGTACTTTCCTTGACAACACCCAAAACTATTTTGTCTCGGATGAGTTCGTCTCTGAGGGAACCATAATCACAGGTTGCCGCTCGTTCCTTTAAGCATGTTACAAAGGCGTCTATCGTCTCCCCTTCTTCCTGCATGCAGCTGCCAAAAAGATATCTTTCATATATAACATTCTTATGCGGTCTGAAGAAAGCTTCCAAAGCATCCAAAATAGCCTTAGTATCAGTCCTCTGCTCTTCTGTAAGAGTTAAACTATGCTTATAAACATGAAGACATTCTGCACTCATCAATCTTCTTAATGTGGCAGCTTGTACTGCTGCCGGCTTATCATTTAAGCCTGTCGCCAAAGAGTAATCTTCAAACTCTGCCCTAAAGTTTTCCCAATTAGTGCTAGAGTCCTCACTTACTCACATGGGTTGCGGCAGTGGTATATTATCTGCCATAGTGCTATATTGCTTACTTCAAACGCTCAACTTTCAAGGCTGAACCACTTCTGACACCATGTTTCGGATAAGCTTTTATTAACAAAGTTAAACTAACAAACAACGCTTATAAAGCATCTTCAAAGGGAACACCCAGGAACCGGAAACACCTCATAGAGGCAAATAGAGATACAGATTAAAAGCAACACAACCCCATAACAAAGACCATCCCAGTGTAATGGCAAATAATTAATTATCCAGGACAGTACTAAGTAAAAAATATAAAAATAAAACTTCCCAATTCTCATTGTTAGCCTTCCCAAACATCTATCCAAACTAGACTAGATCTTCCTTTGGACTTGACTTATAGGAGATGACCAGGCTGAGCCTGAGGGAGGGGTCAAATGCATTACCAGTCATGAGTCCCTTCCTGTGCACAAGAGATCTAAGTCCAGCCCACCTTGAATTCCTTTGACTCTTATCTACCACCAATTTGCTTTGACCATTAGTAGCTCAGATTCTTGTAAAGGGCATAAGTTTGCAATAAATCTTTATACTCATTTGAACTGCCTGGATCTTCTGATATCCCTGGCATTTGACATGATCTGTTCTACGTTTTTCTCACTAACCTGCCAAAATGAGCTCAAAAACTCTCAAACTGGGTAGAAACCCCTATTACCTGTTCATTTCAGTTGCTAAGAGGACCTCCATGCTGGAATAAAGGTAACACCTATACCTATAGGGTAACATCTGGAGAAGTTCACCATTACCTTTTTCTCTTCAGAAAAGCAAGCAATCAGTTTAACAAGGAATGACACCTACTTCTTCCAACTGTGTAGCAAGAAAAACTTAAGAAATATTTCAGTGTCTTATTATACCTTTGGGAGGCATTCTTATGAGGCCATTCCCGGGTTCCTAATCAGGAAAGATAATTGCAAAAGCAAAAAAAGATATTGAAACAAAAATATTATATTTTATTGCATCTTTTTTTTAATATGCATCATTATGACCCATGTCATGTAGAAGAGAGTGAAAGATGATAATGATGAGAGTTCATGTGGGACAGTGGTTAAAAGGATTGAAAATGGGCAGGTGGTCCCAATTCTAGTTTATATTCAACCATGGAAGCTTATTTGATAATTTTGGATCATTTTCTCTAACAGCCCAACCTATTTCTTAGGGCTGTTGTTGATTGATTGAAAAATATGGTGAAGCACTTGTGCTCCTATATGAAAAAAAAAAGTGGGATACAAATCTAATAAATAAATGATGATGATGACACACAAAAAACAATACAACAATAAACATACGTACTTCCATATAGTACCTTAATGAACAAATATTCGGTACTATAACTCTAAATTATATTCCGGAGAAGACAGAACAGCTTATATACCTTAATACATCAATTAGGTCTATCCGACCACACTTATCCTATATAATATAAATTTCTCATTAAATACCATTCCTCATCTAATGTGGGTTATAATTTCCTCTTTTCTAACCATTTATAGAATTTGTTCCAAGCTAAACCTACTTGTGTTTGCTCTCTATCCTGTAATTTTTTAGTTAGCATATCTGCTTCCGCACATTCTAAATTTTTTTTTTTTATAATAGCCTCCTCTGTTGGGATATTTTGATTTTTCCAGAGTTGAGCATACATCAGTCTCGCCGCTGTAATGATATGTAGTGCCAAATACCATAAGTCCCTTTTTATATTTTCCGGCTTAGAACCGAGCAGGCATGTCTCTGGTCGCCAATTGTCAGGTGTGCTTCCTTCAAAATCCAGGAAAGAATGACCCAAACTCCATATTTTAAAGAGATTAGTACTTTTACTGAATATGAAATGATCGCAACCCAGGTAAAGCTGGAAGTGAGCAAAACGCGCGAAATAGCATCTAGTAAGCTTCTCCCCCCCCCCCCCCCGTGTCCATTGACCATCATCCAATCCAAAGGTTTCCCAAAGGTCAGGTGGAATCACGTCTGGCAACGTCATTCATCAGGAATGTAGGGCAGTTGGTCAGCCGGCCCCTTTGGAGATTCAGTTTCGTTTCTTGGAAAGACACCTCCTGCATTGGAAAGACACCTCCTGCAATCTTCCCCCCTCGCCCCCTTAACTGGTCCCCCCCCCCGTTTCTTATGGCAGCTGAAGCAAGCAAAGCGGAGGCTGACACCAATTGATTTTTTAACATTAAGATCTCATTGAGCCATTTTTTTATTTCCCCCCAAAATATCACTGCTTTCGGACACGTCCACCATTGGTGGTAATAGGTGCCATGTTCCCATCCGCATTTCCAACAATCCACCGACTGCCCAGAGAACATTTTAGCTAGTCTATCGGGAGGCAGGTGCAACCTATATATCATTTTATGTTAAGGCCCCCCTCATTCACGATCTTATACAAGAGGGAGGAGCGGACCTGGCGGGTATTACGGAGACCTGGTTGGGCCCGGAGGGTGGTGTCCCTCTGGTTGAAATGTGCCCACCAGGCTTCAGAGCATTCCATCAGCCGAGGGCCCAGGGGAGGGGTGGGGGGGTGGCGGTTATTATTAACAAGGATCTGGGTCCTAGGGAGACCACTGTGCCTCAGATAGCCGGATGTGAGTCCCTCCTTGTGAGGTGGGGTCGTGGGGTTCAGATGGGCTTGTTGCTTACGTACCTGGCTCCCTGCCGCGTGGCAACAGCCCTACCTGAGCTACTCGACGTGATAGCCACGGTGGCAGTGGATACACCCAGGCTTTTAGTCATGGGTGATTTCAATTTGCCATCCGTTGGTGAAACGTCTGAGGTGGCTCGGGAGTTCATGGCTTCCATGACGGCCATGGACCTGACCCAGTTAGTTCATGGCCCTACTCACAGGGGAGGTCACACTCTGGATCTGATTTTTGTCTCTGGCCAGTGGTTGAGTGGTCTTGTTATTGGGGATATAGACGTGGAACCCTTGTCATGGACAGACCACTCACTCTTTCGCCTGGATCTTTGAACTGCTGCCCCCCGCCGCAGGGAGGCGGATCCAACTAGATGGATCTGCCCCAGGTGCCTGATGGATCCTGAGAGGTTCCAGATGGAGCTTGGGCCATTTCTTGAGGTTCTAGCACATGACTCGGCCGAGGACCTGGGAGCTGCCTGGGAGCGGGCGGCTGGTGGGGCCTTGGACCGAGTCGTGCCTTTGCGGCCTCTGACCCGGTGCCGATCCTGTGCGGCTCCTTGGTTCACTGAGGAGCTGAGGGAAATGAAGCGCCGGAAAAGACGCCTGGAGAGCGGTTGGAGGGCGAGTCTCACTGAATCTGATCGAACACGGGTAAGGTCGCATCTTAAGGCCTACCTAGTGGCGATAAAGATGGCAAAGTTTAATTAGTTTTCTGCCTCTATTGCGTCATGAGGGAATTGTCCGGCCGCCCTGTTCAGGGTAACCCGCTCCCTGCTCCATCCGGGAGTGCGGGAGGATCCCTTGGAAGGCAGGGCGGAGGACTTCGGACAATACCTGTATGACAAAATCGCTCAGATCCGGGGGGATTTGGACTCTGACTGGGTAGATCAGGGCAGGGTGACGAGGAATAGTCTTGAGAATGTTATCTGGGAGGAGTTTGATGCTGTGACTCCTGATGATGTGGACAGGATTTTGGGGAGACTTAGTGCGGCCACATGTTTACTGGACCCGTGTCCCTCCTGGTTGGTACTGGCTTCCCGGGAGGTTACACGAGGCTGGCTCCAGGGTGTTATCAATGCTTCGTTGAGTGAGGGTTACTTCCCCACCACCTTGAAAGAGGCAGTGGTGAGGCCTCTCCTCAAGAAGCCGTCCCTGGATCCGGCAATATTGGCCAACTATCGTCCTGTCTCCAACCTTCGCTTTATGGCGAAGGTTGTTGAGAGTGTGGTCGTGCAACAGTTTCCGCAGTTCCTGGAGGAAACATCTTATCTAGATCCGTTCCAGTCGGGTTTCAGGTCTGGGCACAGCACGGAAACGGCATTGGTCGCATTGGTTGATGATCTCTGGAGGGCTCGGGACAGGGGTTGCTCCTCTGTTCTGGTCCTGTTAGACCTCTCAGCAGCTTTTGATACCATTGACCATGGTATCATGCTGCACCGGCTGGAAGAGTTGGGGGTGGGAGGCACCGTGTTACGGTGGTTCTCCTCCTTTCTCTCCGACCGGTCGCAGTTTGTGTTGGCAGGGGGGCAGAGGTCGACCTCGAGGCCTCTCATTTGTGGAGTGCCGCAGGGATCGGTCCTCTCGCCCCTTCTGTTCAACATTTATGTGAAGCCACTGGGTGAGATCATCCGTGGCTTTGGGGTGAGATACCACCAGTACGCTGATGACACCCAGCTGTACATCTCCACCCCAGGCCACCCCAACAATGCCCTTGAAGTGATGTCCCAGTGCCTGGAGGCTGTGCAGGTCTGGATGGGGAGGAACAGGCTCAAGCTCAACCCTTCCAAGACTGAGTGGCTGTGGCTCCCGGCATCCCGATATAGTCAGTTGACTCCATCACTGACTATTGGGGGCGAGTCGTTGGCCCCCACAGAGAGGGCTCGCAATCTGGGAGTCCTCCTGGATATGCAGCTGTCTTTGGAGGAACATCTGACGGCTGTAACCAGGGGGACCTTTTGTCAGGTTCGCCTGATTCGCCAGTTGCAGCCCTTTCTTGATCGGGATTCCCTGTGCACAGTCACTCACGCCCTCGTCACCTCTCACCTTGACTACTGCAACACTCTCTACATGGGGCTCCCCTTGAGGAGCACCCGGAGGCTCCAGCTGGTCCAGAACGCAGCAGCGCGGGTAGTGACGGGAGCAGCATGGCGCTCCCATGTAACACCGCTCCTGCGCGAGCTGCACTGGCTCCCGGTGGTCTTCCAGGTGCGCTTCAAGGTGCTGGTTATCACCTTCAAAGCGCTCCATGGCATAGGGCCTAGCTATCTTTGAGACCGCCTGCTGCTACCGACGACCTCCCATTGACCCGTGCGCTCCCACAGAGAGGGCCTCCTCGGGGTGCCATCAGCCAAACAGTGTAGGCTGGTGACCCCCAGGGGGAGGGCCTTCTCTGTGGGGCACCTACCCTCTGGAATCAGCTGCCCCCAGAGATAAGGAGAATCCAGGACCTCAGTGCCTTCCGTCGTGCCCTTAAATCCCATTTTTTCAAGCAAGCTGGGCTGGCTTAAGAAGAAATTTTTAAATGTTTTTAAATGTTTTAAATGTTTTAATTGGTAGTGAGTTTTAATTGGGCCAAATTTATATATCTTTTAATTGTTTTTTAATATTTGTACTGCATGTTTTTTAATTCTGGCTGTACACCGCCCTGAGTCCTCAGGGAGAAGGGCGGTATAGAAATTCAATAAATATAAATATAAATATAAATATAAATATAAATATTTTATAGATATTTTCTTTTTTTTTTAAATAGTTTTTATTGAATATAAATATTAAAAAAGACATACGTAACATATACACAACAAACATTTATACAACATATACACAAAAAGAATATAATTTCTTCTTAAGCATTTTTTCAGAGTGATGTTCTACAATTCTACTTATAATATATTCCTTCATCTTTCTGTAATCTAATAATATTTTTATTACATATATATGTATCAATCGGTAATATATCCCCTATATTTTTTGTATATTTCTAATTTTTAACCAATTATACCAATTATTCCATATTTTATAATAGTCTGATTCTTCTTTTTCTTGTAATTCTTTGGTTAACCTATCCATTTCAGCGCATTCTAAAATTTTCCCTATTACTTCTGTTTCACTTGGTATTTTTTCTTGTTTCCAATTTCTTGCGTAGGTTATTCTTGCAGCAGTTAATATATGAATTGTAAGATATTTGATATCCTTAGGGTATGATTTGTTAAAGATTCCTAATAAAAATGTTTCTGGTTCTTTTTCAATCTGTGTTTTTGTTATTTGTTCCAACCATTTTTTGATGTTAGACCAAAATTTCTTTGCTGCCGGGCACGTCCACCATAAATGATAGAAAGTCCCTTGTGCCTTTTTGCACTTCCAACAAATTGGGCTATTTTTAGGTTGTATTTTTGCCAATCTGGTTGGAGACATATGCCACCGATAAAACATTTTCAGTTGGTTTTCCTTGTACGCCGTTGCTTTCGTTAACTTTAGGTTTACCTGCCAGAACTTTTCCCATTTTTCCAAAGGTATTGTGTGTTTGATATTTTGAGCCCACTTAATCATCGTTTCTTTGACTGTCTCTTCTTCCAATTTATAGCGTAGGAGAAATTTATAAATTCTACTAATTAATTTATTTTCTGAATCTAATATAATTTTATCTATTTCTTGTTTTTGATTATAAATTTCATATGTTTTTATATGCTCTCTATATTTGGATTGTATTTGAGTGTAAATCCACCAGTCTATTCCTCTGTGTAAATCTATCTCCAATTGTTGTTTTGTCTTTAGTTTACCTTGATAGTCAATTATATCTTTATATCTAATTATTTTTGTCTTATCTGTTAAATTTGGGTGTCTAATTGATTCAGCCGGTGCTAGCCAATTTGATATCTTCATATAATGTTGTTTTTTAATTTTAAGCCAAATTTGTAATAGTGAGTTCCTTATTGTATGTGTTTTAAAATATGAATGTGTTTTGTATTTCTCATCCCACATAAAGGCGTGCCAGCCAGTTTGAAGTTTGTGTCCCTCAATTGTTAAAGTTCTAGAGTCCTTTAATTCTATCCAATCTTTGACCCACGATAGTACTGCTGCTTGGTAGTATATCTCCCAGTCAGGCAATTCTGGCTGTACACCGCCCTGAGTCCTCAGGGAGAAGGGTGGTATAGAAATTCAATAAATATAAATATAAATATAAATATTTTATAGATATTTTCTTTATAGGCCGTGGATACTACTAATTTCATATTATCCCACCAAATCTCTTGCCATTTATCTAAGTGTATTGGATACCCAAAATTTTTCCCCCAAGCGATCATGGAATCTTTGACTATTTTCTCACCTATCTCTATTTTCATGAGCAGTTTATACGTTTTTGATGATGATGATGGTGACGATAAGGGTGATGATGATGAAGATGCTGGTGAAGATGATGATGATAATATTGGTCATTTCTTTCCCATATTGTAGGATGAAATGGAATTTAAATAGGATCAGAGAGGGCTGCTGTTGGAATTATTGCAATAAAATGATAATGGCAACTCTTCAGATAATACCAAACTCTGTCCTCCATCATGCTCTGGAAGCATATTTAAAATTCAGTAACATGTCATACATTTTATTCCTGTATGTTTGTGGGAATGATTGAGCTCTATTCTAAGAGCTTAATGATGCCCACAAACATTCACATTGATGGGAAATTGATGGGAAATCAAGAGAGTAGACCATGACTGAAAATCATTACTAACCAAAATATGGACCTACTCCTTCCTTCCTTCCTTCCTTCCTTCCTTCCTTCCTTCCTTCCTTCCTTCCTTCCTTCCTTCCTTCCTGACATTATAGATATGTTCAAAAGAAGTATAGTGACCCTCACAACTTCCTAAGTAATTGGGTTCATTTCTACCAATTCAGTTGTGCATCATGGCTTAATGACCTAACCTGGTCAGTGATGTGGAGAAGAAAAATGTTCCTTCTTCTTAGTCTTTCCCATTGAAAGCAGGATACTTGACTTGAAAAATATCAAATCTTCATGTCTATGTCATCCATTTACACTACATGGCTTTGAGAACAATGAATATTGGGATAAAATTTTGAAGGACTTTTGCCATCAATGTTTTGCTCTAATTAACTAATTTGACCTCTGCTTACTGGCTGGGCAAGACAGAGAGAGGGAAGTCCACTTCCAAAGACAACAGGGATCCATTCTCTTTCCTTTCCCCATTTTTAGGATGAAAGAAAAGGGAATAAATTCCCTTATCAAAACTATAAAAATTGCATGGACAAACCTTGGTCTCCTGGCAGTCACCACATAATGTTTGTTTGGTGGCCTTTGTTGAGAGAGGAACTTTCTAATTTGTGTTTGTGGATGGTTCACACATAGTTTTAAGCCAGGGATTCCTAAATTTATTTCTTTGTCTATTCTTCTTCTTTACTTCCTCTTTTATTACTTTGGGTGTCAAGGTAATTTATGTATTTATTTAGTATATAGCTGCCCATGTCACCAAAAGTGAATCATCACACCTCCCTTTAGGTTAACCTTCATGTACAAACCTCCCCTAAAAATCCAAACACCAAAATGGACATAAATGGACAATGAAAACAATACAACGAAACATTTGGAAAGGTGAATTTATTGCAACAATGTACATCTAAAAGGTTCTTTACATCTCCCCTGGACTAAGCCATTGTGTAATAGGTTTGCTTTTGACTTTCCATATGTAAATACAATTACCATGTGTTCTTATGTTCTTATTAACATACTGTGCAAACTGTTATGTATTGAATATATATAGTTGTGTTAAGCCCTGCTAAAGTGAAACTAACCTTTAGATGACCCTAACTGTTAACTCCAACTGTTTTGTAGGGAAACTTAGAACATTCATATTTGGGCGGGCTTTTTCAAGGATTATGATTGGTTAAGGCCCTGTGTGCTTAGAGCAGTGGTGAAATCTGAACCGGTTTACTACCAGTGCGCTGGCTGCGTATGCACCACGCACGCCAAAAGGAGGCATGGGGTAAGTAGAACAGCGCGTGGGGGGTGGGATGTTATCAGCTGTGGCGCGTGATTTTTTCAGCCAAATAGGTTGTAAAAAATGCTTTTAAAAGTAAAAACAAAGGCTCTGATGGTCGCGCGGCTCAGCTGGGATCGTCAGATCCTTTTTTTTTAACCTTTTAAAAGCATATTATATGATAAGAAGGTGGATAAGACCTTTAAAAGCCATATACTAAGGAATGCCTTGTTATGAGTTTGGAAAAAGTATCAATATAAGTTAAATTATAAGATACCTATATGGGCAATACCCAGACATGCGATAGAGAATATAAGTGTAGAACAAAAGCAAGAGGTGATTACCTATAAAGAGCTTCTTAAAATGGAAGTGGGTATATTGCAGTTAAAATCTTTAAATGCATTAAAAGAAGAAAGAATAATTCAAACTTGGTTTCAGTATGGACAGTTGCAAGCTAGATGGAAAGAAGATCAGATAATTGGTATCATGCAGAACGAGGAAAATTTGGTAAAACAAATTAGAGATCAAGGTCAAATGCATATAAAAAGATTATATAATATATTGATAGAAATAGATTCAGAAACGGAATTAGTTAAGGATTGTATGATAAAATGGGCACAAAACATTCAGGAACCAATAATGATGGAAACTTGGGAAAAAATATGGGTTAGAAATGTGAAATTTATACAAGCACAAAATTTAAGAGTAAATTTTTATAAAATGTTCTATAGATGGCATTTAGATCCTAAAAAGTTGGCTTGTATGTATCCGAATTTGCAATCTAAGTGTTGGAGATGTGATTGTGATGATGCCACTTATTATCATATATGGTGGACTTGTAAAAAAGTTACAGCATTTTGGATTAAAATATGGTGGATTATCCAAAATATTCTTAAAAAGAAGATAAAGTTTACTCCACAATTGTTTTTGTTGGGTATAATCACAGATTGTACCGTTATAGAGACTAAATTGATTTTAAATTTAATAACTGCAGCTAGACTTTTGGTGGCGCAATATTGGAAGAAGGAAGATTTGCCTACTATTGAAGAATGGACGTTAAAAGTAGCGAATTTGGCAGAAATGGCAAAAATTTCAGCATATTTGAAAGATCATTCACAACAAAGATATATATCGGAATGGAGAAGATGGATTGATTATATTCAAAACAAATATCGGACTAAAAAGTATCAAATAGCTTATGAATGAATAGAAAAATTAAGAGTATTTATATTTAGTTAAGTAAAAGGGGAGTTAAAGTGTGAAGGGGGGATAGAAATCCATAGTTAGTTAGCTTAGTTTAGTATATGATTGTTAATTGTTATACCCTATATTTTGTTCTGGGACGCTCGGGGGGGGTAAGGAAGGGGGGGGGATGGGGAAATATTTGTAAATATTTTTTTTTGTAAAACTCTTTAATAAAAGCATTTTTTTTTTACAAACTATGCGGCCGAATAGGTTGTAAAAGAAATGCTTTTAAAAGTAAAAACAAAGGCTCTGATGGTCGCACGGCTCAGCTGGAATCGTCAGAGCTTTTTTTACCTTTTAAAAGCATTTTTAAAAAGAAGCAGCAAGCAGGTGACCGGGCGATTGGGTGGGCATGGGGAGGGGGCAGGGATTTTTGCTACAGGTTCTCCGAACCACCTGCCGCCATCGCTACCAGATCGGCCGATACGGTCTGAACCGGGAGCATTTCACCCCGGCCTAGAGTATAAATTATAGGCATTTGCCTGCTGTTCCTCAGTTCTAGTTTTGAGTCAATAAATGCTGTTGTAACTATGCTGGTCTGCTTCTTGCCTACTGAAGCCCACTACACAATACAAACCATTATTAGTTTTACCATTTGCTTCACTGACAAATTTATGAATCAGTGCATGGTGTGAACCTCAACTAGTTCACCTTTCAAGATAAGCTTGTTGTACAAATAAAATCTATATCTTTGTGTTTCTCAGAGACCAGGTTCTTGTGAATCCATTCCTTAGAAGGACAAACCTTTTTAGTTATGTTCTTTTGTTTTGATTGGATCTACAGTCAACAACATCATGATATTCCCAGAATTGATGAAGTCAAAAGGTTGACACCATTTTTTTTTCAGTTGGAAGAGTTATGGGTACAGTTTCATTGGAAAGTGGGTGAGTTAAGCCTTAATAGTCATATTGCTCTATAAAATGTACTCCCCAAATAGGAAAACATAGCCAGTTCTTTGCAGTCCAATGATTCCTCTTTTTTGTTGTTGTTGTTGTTTATTAGAATTATTCATCTCTCTCCTCTCTTTTGTTCTTGAATATTCCATTTTAATCCATAAATGATTTGCTATGACTAATTCCTCAAAGCCTTCAGGGAACAATGAAGGGCTAAAGCCTCTATAAAGTGTAAAGCACTCATGTTTCCACTAAAATCAGTGCTCCAGTGTCCCTAAAGGAAATAAAGGACTTCCGACTGTGACATCATGCTGTAGCGGGGCAAACTAGCGGGGCCCCACTAGTTTGTATCCGATTTTTTGTGTTTTTGAAGCCTTTTTTGGCAGGTCGGATCCTGGAGGGATCGGCGAGGTGGAGGGGTTTCTTCGGAGTTTGAATGTGGAGCAGTGTGAGCGCCTGTTCGGCGAGAAGAGCCCTCCGGATACACATTGAAGAAATCTGCATGAGAATGGCGGATCCATAGGCGTGATGTCCTGATGATTTATACAGGGAGCGAATAGTGTTTCCACTATTCGTGAATAGTGTTTCCACTATTCGGAGGGAGGAGAATAAAAGTGCCAGAAAGGAAAAAGCTCTCAGAGATTGTTAAAAGACTTGAAAGAGAAGCGGCAAAGTGAGACTCCAAGGAGGAGCTTGAGTGGCAAGACGGCAGTGGGAGCGGAGACCAAGAGCTGTCAAACAAGGAAAGAACTTATCGTGGTGACTGGAGCAAAGGAGTGGATTGGAATGTGTATGTTACATTTCTGGTGCTAAAACAAACTTTATAACTCTGGATGTTGTTGTTGGGGTCTAAGAAGAGAAAGTGCTGGGTTTGAAGGATACGTTGGAGGCAACAGATTAAAAAGCTGAACTACTGACAACGAAGGTGACTGTGCAGTTTGGAATAAAGAAGACATTTTGAAGGGTGAAAAAAACAACTTTTTTCTTTAAAAAGAAAATATTGACTTATATGTTTGATTGTGGTCGATCTCGGCAGCCATAGATGGGAGGTTAGGTGCTGAGGTTCACTACCACTGCCATTACACATACAATGGTAGGAACTACAATATCAAATAGGATTATCTGAAACAAGCAAGGTTTTTTGAAAAATCTACTCATCCTTCTGCTTCTTTCTGAGTCCAATGGGAAAACGTTAATTTGTTCTTCACCTGATTTCTTAGAGAATATATCATAGGATTAAGGAAAGGAGTGATTGTGGTGTAAAATACAGAAGACATCTTGTCCAGACAGGCACTGAAGATGGGAACAAGGTACACAAAGAGGCAAGGTAAGAAGAAAAGACTAACCACCATCAAGTGAGAGCTACAGGTGTACAGAGCCTTCCCTTCACTTTCCTTGAACCGGCCTTGAAGCATGCTCAGGATGATGTTGTAGGAGATCAGCAAGATGATGAAACAAACCAGGGAGAGCAGGCCACTATTGGCCACCATAAGTATTTCAGCGACATGGGTGTTGTTAAGGATATTGTTGTGTTAACCAACCAGCAGAGCGTAGAGCACAGGGAAACGGTGCTGAGAGCGATGAGTAAAATACATACAAACTGGTTTATCAAAGTTTTTACTTTGTAGTAAAAAACAATCTCATAGTCTTTAAACAATCCAAGTCTTTGCCAGTCAAATCAGTCCAGTGATACAAAAGTCTTCTTACCATACAAAACAGCAGTAGATAATAAACAGCAGCACATTCACGCTGGTAACAGATCATGATGGTAGCATATCCACCCACGATGATAGCATCTCCACACACGATGGTAGCATATCATCAATGACTACATTTCAGCTCCCTTCTTAAATACAGTTACAACAGAGCTTATCCAATCAGGATACAATGACTCAGCATTACAATGACTCAGCAGTACCTCTTAAAGTCATATAATACATATTCATGTTAAAGTCATAGAACACATATACTGTCCATATATTGCCTGGACAACCTGTTAGGCTACACCATATCCTAACAGGTGTCAACACAAGCCAGTTTGACTACCTGCAGAACATCACAAAAGAAATTGTCCACTTCATTTGGCCCACAGAATGGCAGCCTTAAGACCAGGAACAACTGGCTGGAAGAGTGGAGGAGACCTCCAACCCAACAGAAGCACAGGAGTCTAATGCAGCATGGGTGGTTCATCGTGGTTGTGTATGTCAGTGGGTGGCAAATCACCACATAGCGATCGTAGGCCATGTGGGTTAGGAGGAGCATCTCTGTACCTCCAAAGAAGTGTAAGCAAAAGAGTTGGGACATGCAGCACCCAAATGAGATGGTCCTGCCACAGGTGATCAGATCTGCTGCTACTTTGGGAACTACCACTGAACCCACAGATGTATCAATGATGGATAAATTGGATAAGAAAAAATACATGGGCAATTTTTAAAGATGTGGTTCTACATGCATGGTCAATACAATGAGAAGGTTGCCAAACAGAATGGCAGCATAGCACAACATCACCAGGACAAATAGAAGGAGCTGGATGGACTGAGACCTGGAAAGACCCAATAAGATGAATTTGGTGACCCTGGAGGCATTCATGAAGGTGACAGAACCTTGGAAGAAGAAACAAGAAATCTTTGTCATTACAACTTTCTCATACTAATCAATGACAACATGGAACAGTGAACAATGTTGTTTTTCTATTTGAATAAAAAGTAAAATATACTCCTTGATTCTTGTAATGCAAAGAGAAAATATTGAAATGAACATTTTTTTACAATAGTTTGCAGTGAATCATTTCCTTTCAGATTCTGCTCTGGCTTACATTACTCCTGAAGCCTTATTGTGGACTAGGGATGCTGGGTTTTGTAGTTCTGGAATGTTTGGCTATCTACAGTTCCACACTCCAGCTGGGGAAAAATCCAGCATTTTAACTAAAGTGAGCTGAGATTCTGAAACCCTAATACCACCATCACCAAATATTGACCTTTATGGTCTCAATATTTCATTTTGTAGATCACCAAGTCTCATTAAAGCTTCTTTTGTTAAACTGAAATTAAATAAAGTGAACTTTATTCACCTTATTAAAGGGGTTAATTTATTATTGGGTGACTGTCTTCCCCATGCCTGGCAGATGTGTAGAAGAAGCATTTTCTTGTAGAATATTGTATATGTCTGTAATAGATTATTACATATTAATATTAGTACTAGTGTTATGTATGTATCTAATTTGTGTGGAAAATTCAAATGTTCCTTGAATCCTGATTGGTTCTTGGTCGCCCCTGTAAAGTATATAAAGAGGACTGTTGCCTGTGTTTCTTTGCTGAAGTCTCACCCTGAATTAAAGAGCTGTTGTCACTAGCCACCTTGTGCCTCTCGTTATTCCCGTGCTACAACATTGGCAACGAAGGTGGGATAGAGGACACAAGAAGCTAACCAAAAGAGCTCGGAGTTTCAGCCAGGGTGACTAGCGAACACAGAGACACGGCATGTCTGCCTACGTTCCACCTAAACCCTTCGACCCGATCCGAGAAAAATGGGGATCGTACTTAACCAGGTTCGAGTGCTCCCTGGAAGCTAGCGAGATGCAGGGGCTATCAGCGAACCGAAAACGAGCCCTGTTCTTAAGCCACTGCGGGCCAGACGTCTTCAAGATGGCCGAGTCCCTATGCGAGCCAACCCCAGTCCAGACGGTCTTCTTCAAGCAAACCTGAGAGCCCACTATGCTCCAGTACCTTCGAAATTCGTACAGCGCTACGAACTCCGACAGCGTGTACAAAAAGAAGGAGAGCCGGTCAGCGCATATGTGGCCGTGCTTCGAAAAGCCGTAACGCATTGTGACTACAGAGACTTAGACGACGCATTACTCGAGCAATTAATTTGCAGCGTTAAAGACACTCGTTTACAGAAGCGCCTCCTGGCCAAGCCAGAGCTAACACTAGCCGGTGCGTTGGACGAAGCCCGAGCACACGAAGCATCAACAAAGGCTTCTGAGGCACTGCAGCGACCATTATCAAGCAAAGACGGGCCGAAAACAGCCCCCATTCACAGAGAAGAGGCGCGAACCAGCACAGAGGAAGAGTCGGACGAGGACGTCTTCCATACAGAAAAGAAAAAGAGTGAGCAAAGCCGCCGCCACGAGAACTGTTCCAGTTGTGGCAGGGATCACGAGAGACAATCGTGTAAATACAGAGACACCATTTGCAGGCATTGCGAGAGAAAAGGCCACCTAGCACGAGTTTGCAGAGCACAATTTCTGCATAGTCGCAAGCCACGTGACTACCGCGACCAACCAGAACCGGCTCGTTCAAAACAGCCAATCAAAGATGACGGCGCGCGAAAATGGCGCGAATTTCAAAAGTGGGAAACCTACAGCACAAGAATCGGCCAAGCCAGCAGAACCAACGATGAGAAAGTTTACACGAAAGTAGAGATCGATGGCAGATCGTGCGAAATGGAAATCGACACCGGATCTACATTATCGATCATGTCCTGGACAACACTCAAGGCACTCCTGCCCAAGTTCCAGAAAACCCAGCTGGCCCAACAGAAGATTCGCCTCCTCGACTACCAGGGAAACCGAGTTCCCGTAGAAGGCGTGGGCACGTTCTGGGTCACCTACAGCGAGTTCCAGAGAGAGCTGCCCCTGACTAAGCAAGCCACTACCGAGTCTCCTGGGCATGAAATGGTTCCGAGCCCTCGGCATGGGCTTCACCGGCGTTCACAGCATTGGCAGTTCATCCCTCAAAGAAACCATTCTACACGAATTTCAGGACATTTTCGAAGAGACTCTAGGCAAGTACGTGGGGACCCCTATCTCCTTTAATTTAGACCCCAACGTAGCGCCAATCAGACTAAAAGCAAGACGGGTTCCATTCGCTTTAAAGCCAAAAATTGATGCCGAGCTCGACAAGCTCATTAAGCAAGGGGTGTTAGTTCCCGTAGATCACGCCAAGTGGGAGACCCCAATAGTCACGCCAGTTAAATCGGACGGATCAATTAGAATTTGCGCTGACTATAAGTGTTCGATCAACAAGGCGTTGCAGCAGAGCGCCTATCCCGTTCCGATCGTCCACCATCTACTACACTCCCTGGGGCCTGGCAAGCTATTCGCAAAACTAGACCTTGCGCAGGCGTACCAGCAGCTGCCAGTAGATGACACTACGGCAGAAGCACAGACCATAGTAACTCACAGAGGTGCTTTTAAATGCACAAGACTACAGTTTGGGGTTAGCATTGCCCCGGGGCTTTTCCAGAGTACCATGGAACGCCTTCTACAAGGCCTCCCAGGAGTCGTCCCGTATTTCGACGACGTTCTAATTAGTGGCCAAGATGAGACTCAGTTAGGACATAGAGTTAGACAAGTCCTAAACAGATTCCGTGAAGCGGGACTTAAACTCAAATGAGCAAAATGCAAGATAGCGGTCCCATCAGTGGAATTTTTAGGCTACAGAATCGACGGCATGGGAATCCACCCTACAGAAAGCAAGGTCCGGGCCATCCAGAACGCGCCCACACCTAAATCGAAGACCAAGCTACAGGCCTTCTTGGGGCTGCTCAATTTCTATACCATGTTCTTGAAGCACAAAGCCACCATAGCAGAGCCACTGCACAGGCTCCTCGGAAAAAACGTTCCCTGGGTGTGGGGCAAACATGAAGCGACGGCTTTCAGCGCAGTAAAAAGACTTTTGTCTGAGGACAGCTTCCTCATTCAATACAATTCTGAACTACCTCTTGTATTAGTGTGTGACGCTTCCCCCTTTGGCGTAGGCGCGGTTTTAGGCCATAGACTGCCGAACGGGTTAGAGGCGCCCATCGCCTATTACTCTCGCACCTTGTCCAGTGCTGAAAGAAACTATAGCCAATTGGACAGGGAGGATTTAGCGACTGTAGCTGGGGTCAAAAAATTTCACGAGTACCTGTTTGGCCGCAACTTTGAACTCGTTACGGATCACCAGCCTCTTTTGGGACTTTTGGCTGGGGATAAACCGACCCCAGCTGCACTTTTTCCCCGGATGACCAGATGGTCCATTTTCTTAGCCGCATATTCCTACAAACTGCTCCACCGGCCGGGCAAGTCTCTGGGACATGCAGACGCCCTTAGCCGATGCCCCTTGCCCGAACTATTGGACAACCCAACCCCGGAAGCCCCAGTGCTACTAATTTACGTTGTATCCCTGGGGCCCATTTCTTCAAGCGAGGTGGCAAAGGTTTCTGCCAGGGACTCTGTTTTGTGCACTGTAATGGGCTGGGTGATGCGGGGTTGGCCTACCAAGGTGGTCAATGGGGAATTTCAATTGTATTTTAACAAGAAAAATGAACTGTCAATGTTGGGTGGTTGCTTGTTGTGGGGAGACAGGGTGGTCATTCCCTCGCGGTTAAGGCACAGGGTTCTTGAAATGCTGCATGAGGGACACCCTGGTATTGTTCGCATGAAAGGCCTAGCTCGTAGCTATGTGTGGTGGCCACATCTCGACCAGGATGTTACTGAGTGGGTGGGGAAGTGTAGGCCCTGCCAGGAGTCCCGCCCAGACCCTCCCATAGCCCCCGTCCGAGAGTGGGAAAAACCAAAGGGACCATGGGGGAGGATTCACATTGATTTCGCCGGCCCGTTCCATGGCCAAAACTTCTTAATAATTGTAGATGCATACTCTAAGTGGCTCGAGATTGCCCTAATGCCCTCCACCACTTCTGAGGCCGTAATCAGAGTACTCAGAAAACTTTTTGTAACACACGGGTTACCGGACACCCTGGTATCCGACAATGGGCCCCAATTCACGGCAACTCAATTCGAGGGCTATCTAGCCGAGTTAGGCATAAGACATGCATTATCTGCTCCTTTTCATCCAGCTTCGAATGGCCTTGCAGAGAGATTTGTGAGAACGACAAAAGAAGTCCTGTCCCGGCTCGATGCAGGGGACTGGCAGGCCAGAATAGATGAGTTCTTAGCCGTACAGCACGCCACCCCGTGCCCAACCTCGGGCCGCAGCCCAGCTGAGCTCCTAATGGGCAGGAAACTAAGGTGCATTCTCGATCGATTGCATCCCAATTACTCCCCCGATAACTTCAAGGGGGAAGGGGGAGGCCTAAGGCAATTCCAAGTGGGAACACCAGTGTTTGCCAGAAACTACACTAATGGGCCCTTGTGGGTAGAGGGAACCATCGTAGGAATTACCGGTCCAAAGTCATATACAGTTGACATAGGGCATGGTAAAATTTGGAGGAGACATATTGATCAATTGCGTAAACGATTGCAACACGAAAATTCTTTGTCTGTAAATCCTAACTATCCAAGTCTTCCTGACACAGCTACCTCAAGCCCGAGTAAGCCAGAATACTTATCTGGCAAGCCAGAGTTCCAGCGCTGCCCCAGCGAGTCGACACGCCCAGCCGGGGATAACCACACCTCCAGAGAAATCCAGGAGGTTCCATTGGCGGAGCCAGGAGAGACAGGAAGTCCCTCCGACCGGCTCGACGCCTCCCCAACAACTGAACTGCGCAGGTCCACCAGGACTAAGACATGCCCTGGTCACCTGCGTGATTTTGTATGTAAATATGTAAATAGATAGGATAAGTGCCTTCTGGGAGTGGAGGGGTGTTATGTATGTATCTAATTTGTGCGGGAAATTCAAATGTTCCTTGAATCCTGATTGGTTCTTGGTCGCCCCTGTAAAGTATATAAAGAGGACTGTTGCCTGTGTTTCTTTGCTGAAGTCTCACCCTGAATTAAAGAGCTGTTGTCACTAGCCACCTTGTGCCTCTCGTTATTCCCGCGCTACAACAACTAGTAGTATGTTCTAAGGCAGGGGTGTCAAACTCACACTGTCACGGCAGCATCATGTGACATTTCGGGACTTTCCCCCCCTTTGCTAAACCAGGTGTGGGCGTGGCCAGCGCGTGACACATCCAGCCCACGGGCTGGGAGTTTGACAGCCCTGTTCTAAGGGAATGGATTTGTTTTACATTTGAAAATCAAGGAAATCTAAATTCATACTTAACAATGAAGATATAGCTAATAAGGCAAAAGGAGTTGGGTTGTGGATAATGAGAATTGATTCCTGCATCCAATTAAGATCCATCTAAGCCATGACTCTTTGCAAGACTCTCCCAGTTTCACGCTTCTATGAAAAAAAAGATATCTAATAAGTTAAGATACTGATATCCTTTCTCCTCTTTCCCAAACTACTTTCCCATTTTTTTCTCTTTTTTTAAAACAAGTTTGACCGGGTCACATCTTATACTTCTTATAATATATTGATTTTTATAATCTATTCCAATCTTGCTTTTTGTTTTTTCCAAGTACAATTTACATATCTCAATTTCAGCCATAATATTCTTTTTCCCTACTTCTTTATTTTATCTTAATCTCTTCTTAATACATAATATATAAACAGTATCACCATCCGCCCTTCAGTTCCTAATTTCTTAGCGTAACATCAATTAATTATCTTATTTCTCCATTTATAAAATATATTTCTCAGAATCCCCATCACACTTTTTGGCTCTGAACAATGTACTTCATCATATTCAATTCTTACATTGAAAACCTTTAACTTAATTGACCTTCCACATCTTATCTTAATCTTTTCTTAGTACATGAC
Source organism: Arizona elegans (assembly GCA_022577455.1). NCBI lineage: Eukaryota > Metazoa > Chordata > Lepidosauria > Squamata > Colubridae > Arizona > Arizona elegans. Next base: position 457,551 of record JAKOOJ010000069.1, on the reverse strand, counting down.
AAGCAATATCATTATCTGCCCTTAATTCCTGATTTCTTACTATAGCATCAATTAATTATTTTATTTCATAATTTACAACATATTTTTTCAAAATCCCCATCACACTTTTTAACGTTTCAATTTTGCCTCTTGATTTCAATTATTTTCATAATTAAACCAAATTGCCACTTCATATTTCATCTGTTCTTTTCAGCTGTTTCAGCTGTTCTTTTTTTAATAAACAATATACATCATCATATTCACTTCTTACATTCACAATTAATAATATTAATACAGTTCCCTTAGGTCTACTAATATATACCTTATTTCCCTTTCTTCTTTCCACTATTCTTCCCCTTTTAACCATTTTCTCTTGGTCTCTCCAAAATTCCACTTCTTAATAATTTTCTCCTTTCATCCCATTCTTTTAACTTCTTCTTTTTCTTCTTTTTCTTTTTATATTTATTGTATATTTTCTTCTGAATCCTTTTTCTAACTTTTGAATCTATTACTTGCATAATTCTCCCCAAGCTTTTTCCTAATCTTTTTCCATGTCCTTCTCTTCCCTTTGATTGCTTCTTTTTTGGGGGGATATTCCCCCCTATTCGCTCTTTTTTTGCCACTGTAAATCCCAGTGTAATCATCTAACTTTTTACATTCAATTCCTTTTCCTTCAACATTATTTTCTTGCTTCTCATTTATATTCTCTTTTTCCTGTTTTGTGTGTTCTAGCAAAATTTCTGACTTTTTGTAGCCCTTTAATGATTCATGCATGTTTTTAAACATCTCAATTAATTCCTCACACATCCAAGACTCCATATTATCAATTTTAAAAATTGTTAATATTTTAACTTATATTTAATTAAGATTTTAAAGTCCATATAGTCTCTTTTTTATTTCCAGATAGTATCCAGCTCAAATATTTGTCCAATCCACTGCAATTTAAAGCTTTGTTGTTTTCCACCTCCGTTGAAAGTCGAGACCAAGCAATTTAAAAAAAAACAAATACTCCTTAAAAGTTCTCACAGTTTCTTTTAGTAGTCAAGGTCACTGCTTTTATTTTCTTCAATTTTCAGGCCAGTCTTGTAGTGCTTTCTTTCCACCAGCAGATGTCTCTCTCCAATCCACAATGTTCTCAGAACAACAAAGTATCAAGCTTACAAAACAGGGGTGGGTTCCAAATTTTTTTACTACCGGTTCTGTGGGCGTGGCTTATTTTGTGGGTGTGGCTTCCTGGTCATGTGACTCAGCAGGCGTGGCTTCCTGGTCATGTGACTCAGCGGGCATGAGTTCTTTGCCCTAATGAAAGACCTACAAAAAGAAGATATACAAAAAGGTACTTACCTATTTACATAAGAATAAAATAAGTACACAAAACAATAAAAGAGCTACACAAGTACTTACAGAAGAACGATGAAGGTGTTGTCTGTATTCAACGGCACAGACTTCCTTGCTCTAATGAATGACCTGCACAAAGAAGAGATACAGAAAGGAAGTTTTTAATTGCATACACTTACACCTTACATAAGACTAACACACTGAAAGAGCTTCACACAAGTACTTACAGAAGAACGATGAAAGTGTTGTCTGTCTTCAACTTCACAGACTTCCTTGCTCTAATGAATGACCTGCACAAAGAAAGGATACAGAAAGGAAGTTTTTAATTGCATGCACTTAAGAAATACACACAAGTACTTACTTGTGTTACTGGTCTTTAGCTTTAAGATGTTTCCACATAGTTCTTTCATTGGCAGTGGCAGCTTCCTCATACATTAATCCTTAATACATTTTCTACGAAATCTCTGTAATCATTCATATTAATTTCATAATTAAAAATTTCACCAAATTCAAGCAATTGTTCTTCAGCTTCTGACCATGGAACGACTACATCTTCAATATTCCAGTAATCTGGCTCCAAAAAAGTGGGAAATTGTAATTTATTTGAGTCTTGCAATTGGCTACCTGTTTTTAGATGTTCGCAATCCATCAATCTTTTCCTCAAATTTGTTATTATGCTTTCCAAAAGTTTTTCTCGAGTAAGTCCAACAAATCAATGATTTTAAACAAATTTTATATTTTTGAAGGCTTCTGAAGTAATCATTCCATCAACCTTTTTTTCATATGGACCCTTTCCCATCTAAGCATTTCAAATGCTTTAACTGATCTCAGCACAGATTTTTCAGCCTTTATGATATCTGTATTTCTTCCTTGTAGTGCATTTGACAGAAGAGAAATCTTGTTCAGAATATCAATCAAGGCCAAATCAGTCAAAAAATTTATATTTTCAAGACGGGCAGCCATACCTGGGTATTTTTCATTTCCATGAAAAAACTGATGTAGCACTGGATAAGCACACCACAGAGCTACGGTTGACCTTAAACTACAGGCAGCCCATCTTGGTCCCAAAACTCTTCCAATTTTTACAATTTCAAGTCCAAGTTGTTCTGATATGTTGAAAAGTTCTGTCTGGCTCTTACAGGATTTGTGGAAAGTGGTGTGTATCTTGTCTAGAAATATTTTGAAATGGTTCAGTTGCTTGATGTCCTTTATGGAGTCATCTAGAACCAGTTGGAGGTGATGGTTCAAGCAGTGCCATATTACAATCTTTGGGAACTCTTTTGCTAGTCTAGTGCTCACTCCAGATTTTCTCCCAAACATAACGCTGGCACCATCAGAGCAAAATGCTATTAAATGTTTTTCCAGATATTCAGTAGTAAACCCAATGTCAGCATTGGAAGCCATATTAGGCCGGAAGCTTCCATGCTGCCACATTCTCATGTGTGGGAAAGTAGGAGGGGGGATTTAGTAGAGGGATTGTTGGTAGACATAATAGCATTCTTCCTGTGGGTCAAGGTCAGGCCAATCCAGCATCTGGAGAAGGAGTGGTCGGAGTGCTGAGTCGAGATGGGATGGACATTGATTGGAGCATGTGATTGACTGAGGAGTGAGGGGATGGTTTGGGGGGGTTTGATTTACTGAGGGAAAACCCGGACCTTTCAGATTCGGGTTTTCCCAGATGTGCCAGTTTACCTATTCTAGTAAAGAGAACTTTGGAAAATGCTTGCTTCCGCGTCTTTACTAGGAGTGGGGGTTTTCTGGAATGCTGACATTAACCCAAATCCCTCTTAAAGCCTAACAGCACCCCGAAAGCAGATTTACATAAGCAGATTATGGGTAAATCTGCTTGTTTTTAGGGGGAAGGGGAGTGTCTGTTTGAGTGAGTGAATCATGTGAGTGCAGGGAGGAAAGTTCTCCAGCTCTCCTCATGGGTAAATCTGCTTGTTTTAAGGGGAAGGGGGGTGTCTGTTTGAGTGAGTGAAACATGTGACTGCAGGGAGGAAGGTGCTACAGTTCACCTCATGAATGAATCTGCTTGTTTCTAGGGGGAGAGGAGAGTGGACCTGGTGGCCGCCTGGGATAGGGCGTCCACTGGTGCTTTAGATCGGGTCGTGCCTTTGTGGCCTCTGACCCGGCGCCGAATCGGCCCAGCTCCTTGGTTCTCCGAGGAGCTGAGGGAGATGAAGCGCCAGAAAAGACGCCTAGAGAGTAGTTGGAGGGCTAGTCATTCTGGATCCGACCGAGCACTAGTGAGGTCTTATATCAAGACCTACTTAGTGGCGATAAAAGCGGCGAAGTGTAACTACTTCTCCACTCTTATCGCGTCGGCAGATAATCGCCCAGCCACCTTGTTTAGGGTGACCCGCTCACTTCTCCATCTGGGAGCGCGGGAAGACCCCTTGCAAGGGCGTGCTGAGGATTTTGCATATTATCTGCACGATAAAATCGCTCAGATTCGGGACGGCTTGGACTCTGACTGGGTGGGTTAAGGCGATGTGTCTGAGGCGGGTCTTGAGAATGTCATCTGGGAGGAGTTCGATCCTGTGACTCCCAAGGACGTGGACAGGATGCTGGGGAGATTGAATGCAACCACATGTTTATTGGACCCGTGTCCCTCCTGGCTGGTGCTGGCTACGCGGGAGGTTACACGAGGCTGGCTCCAGAGGATTATTAACGCTTCTCTGAGTGAGGGTGTCTTACCTCCCGCCTTGAAAGAGGCGGTGGTGAGGCCCCTCCTCAAGAAGCCCTCTCTGGATCCGGCTGTTTTGGCTAACTACTGTCCTGTCTCCAATCTTCGCTTCGTGGCGAAGGTTGTCGAGAGTGTGGTTGCACGACAGCTCCCACAGTACCTGGATGAAGCTGTCTATCTGGATCCGTTCCAGTCCGGCTTCAGGCCTGGGTACAGCACGGAAACGGCATTGGTTGCATTGGTCGATGATCTCTGGAGGGCTCGGGACAGGGGATGTTCCTCTGTCCTTGTCCTATTAGATCTCTCAGCGGCTTTTGATACCATTGACCATGGTATCATGCTGCGCCGGCTAGAGGGGTTGGGAGTGGGAGGCACCGTCCTACGGTGGTTCTCCTCTTATCTCTCCGACCGGTCGCAGTCCGTGTTGGCTGGGGGGCAGAGGTTGACCTCGAGGCACCTTGTTTGTGGGGTGCCGCAAGGGTTGGTCCTCTCGCCTCTCCTGTTCAATATTTATGTGAAGCCGCTGGGCGAGATCATCCGTGGATTTGGGGTGCGATGCCATCTGTACGCTGATGATACTCAGCTGTACATCTCCACCCCAGACCACCCCAACGATGCCCTTGGAGTGATGTCCCGGTGCCTGGAGGCCGTGCGGGTGTGGATGGGGAGAAACAGGCTTCGACTCAACCCTTCCAAGACCGAGTGGCTGTGGATGCCGGCGTCCTGATATAGCCAGCTGGTGCCATCTCTGGCTATTGGGGGCGAGTCATTGGCCCCCACGGAGAGGGCTCGCAACTTGGGTGTCCTCCTGGATGCACGGCTGTCTTTAGAAGGGCATATGATGGCCGTGGCCAGGGGGGCTTTCTATCAGGTTCGCCTGATACGCCAGTTGCGTCCCTTTCTGGATCCGGACTCCCTATGCACAGTCACTCATGGCCTCGTCACCTCTCGCCTGGACTACTGCAATGCTCTCTACATGAGGCTCCCCTTGAGGAGCACTCGGAAGCTCCAGCTGGTCCAGAATGCGGCTGCGCGGGTAATTATGGGGGCTAAATGGCGCTCCCATGTGACACCTTGCCTGCGCGAGCTGCACTGGCTTCTGGTGGTCTTCTGGGTGCGCTTCAAGGTATTGGTTCTCACCTTTAAAGCGCTCCATGGCTTAGGGCCCGGTTATTTACGAGACCACCTTCTGCCACTGATAACCTCCCACCGGCCAACTTGGTCCCACAGAGAGGGCCTCCTTAGGGTGCTGTCGGTCAAGCAATGTCGACTGACGACCCCCAGGGGGAGAGCCTTCTCTGTGGGGGCACCCGCCCTCTGGAACGAGCTACCCCCAGGAATACGACTAATCCCGGACCTCAGTACCTTCCGTCGAGCTTTGAAGACCTTCCTATTTCAGCAAGCTGGGCTGGCTTAAAATTTTAATGGGTTATTTTAAGGGTAATGGGTTTTAATTTTTGGGAAGCCAATTCGATTTAATTCTGCTTTTAAATTATTTTAAATTTTATATTGTATGTATTTTAATTTTGGCTGTTCACTGCCCTGAGTCCTTTGGGAGAAGGGCGGTATACAAATTTAAATAACAAATAAATAAATAAATAAATACAGGCAAGCCTCAAAGTCTGCCCAGCCGCACCTGCTGCAGCGGGCATCAGGGCCATAATCCAAGTCCTGGTCGCGGCCCTGGAGGCCACGATGACCGCGACCTCAACCTCGGGAGCAGCCAGCCTCCCTCACTACCCCCAGGAGACCAGCGAGGGGGGGGGGACGTCCATTCTGGAGTCCCCCAGCCATGACCCATGCCTCCAGAGAATCCCAGAAGAACCCCTGGGGGCTCCAGCCTTCCCAATACCCCCACTGAGGCAACGGAGGACTCACCTGGATTACTTCAGGGGGCCTCCAGCTGAGCCTCCCACCTCCCAGGATGGCTGCCTCCTCTGGAGTCTTCAGGACAGCGGTGGGCCCCTCCAGCCGATCCTCGGCATTTTCAGGCTTTTCCGGCCCCATCCTGCAGCCTTCGCCCCCTGGTAAGTGTTCCAGTACCAGGGGGGCTTTCAGAAGACTCTTCTGGCCCTGAAGCACAGAGAGAGAGGTCCGCTCCCATCGGCTCCTGGCCTGGAATGAGTTCTGAGCATGCTCAGTTGGCCCCATCTGAAAAGGAGAAAAATAATCAGAGAAAAATACCTACACTCGCCAGCAGAGGGATCCCTCTCCCATTTACTTCAATGGAATCCTCCGAAAGGTACCAAGGACAGCAGAACAAAACTATATTTTCTACTCCTATTTACTCTTCTGCCTCAGTATTTCTGAATAGCTTTGAAAAACTGCATCTGGGGGGTGAAAATTTCAACATATGGAATAAAGAAATACAGGTATGTCTCTTAAAAGAAGGGACCCTAGAAATGGTTTTAGACCCCCCACCTTTCCCTTGGGGGCCTCAAGAGGAGTGGTACCACAGGAAAGCCTATACCACTCTACTGAGCTCACTGGATGCTAAATTGTACCCCAGTATTCCAGATGGGCTCACAGCTGGTGAGATAACATGCTAACATGAAGCAAGGCTTTAAGAGGTTAAGGAGAATTAACTCCTTTGTCAAGGTTGCCAATGGTAACAATGCTTTGGTTATTGGGGAGGGCACTGTCTCTGTACCAGGGCTGGGCAATGTTTGTCACTGCGTTTTTTGTTTTGTTTTTTTTTTGTATTTGTCAGCTGTGCTCCCATTCTAAGACTTACGGTAGATGCAGAGCTCCTTATCTCTGCATGTTACTGCACATGTCCACATTCCTTCTTCCACGTTCTTTCACTTTCTTCTAACTTTCTTTGTTTGCCTGCCAAGAGGTACGGCAGGAACGCTGCCAAGATGTAATTAATTAGCTAGTAAGACTGTTTTTACTTTTTTATAATAAAATGTGTTTCTTAGAATATATCTCAGGTTTATTTTCTTAAGGTATACTTGCAAAGGAAGGCCAGGATCCGCCTCTAATCAGAAGGACGGTTTGAATTATGCCTTTTTCCTTTGCTAGTTACTTTGCTGATAAGCATCTAGGCTGATTAGACAGATGATTAATTTAGCGACTGAGGAACGCTGATTAATTCACTACTAAGAAAAAGAAAAAGAAAAAAAGGAAAAATGAAGCTCAGAGCTTTCTCTACAAGTGATTTGAACCTCTCTGACAAAGAAGAGATAGAAAGGAGGCTTTCAAGTTTGCTTTCAATGCTCTCACAGAAGCTTCAGGAAGAAGAAGATAGAAAAGCTGCTCTTGAAGGCGACGTGCGACTGAGGTCAGTGGTGTCCCCTTCTGATTATGCATGCTCACAAACAATTCCTGCAGAAGCCCAACGTTTTGAAAGGCTTGGTGCAAAGCCAAAAATACTACAAACGGCTGAGCATTTTCCCTCCCACACAGAGAGAGACGTAATTTATCATTCTCCTCGAAGCTCTAAGCAAGCTGTGAAAAGCTATTGTGATCAAATAGAATTTTTTGAATGTGAGCTATCCCAGGCAAAAATGGCCTTATCTATGCTCGAGCCAGATAAGAGAGAGTCTCTTGCTTTTAAAATTCCTGAAACCGCCATCTTAGCTTCTTCTTCGAAGCCTAAGACACACCCCCTAGAGGATATTGTGTCAGGCAAATCAGAACAGAGAGCTGTACTCACGTCACATTTGTCTCATGATCTGGTATTTTCTCAAATTACACATGCCACGAAGGCAGAAAAGTTATATGAGCTGCCCGAAACTAAAGGTGCAGCACCATCTGCTGGCGAAAGTAATTTACAAGATAAAGCTGAAATGCATCGCAGTTTGCAAGGACATTTTTAAGTATTACACAAGTCTTTATCAAACATGTCCTTAACTCACCCAGTTATTCAGACTGCAATGCCACAAGTGTCTCCACAGGCCCAATCTTCAGCATCCCCTGGTGGTACTGGTGTCCTTTTAGATGGAACACAACAACGCTTAATGCAGCAAAGGCAAATGACTGTGTCTCCAGCAGGCCATGTTAATATTGCAGCTCAAATGCAACAGCTCCAAGCTCAAGCACAAATGGCAGCTGGAGCACAGCAGATTCCAATGCAGCAACCACAGCCACAAGTGCATGCACAAATGCCTCCAGCCATGCAACCAGGACCATTTGTTGGTCCACAACAAGCACAGCAAATACCACAGGTATTTTTACCGGCACAGACAGCATACTAAATGCATGTTCCTCACCAGGCATTTTCTGTTGCTCCACTAGCTGGTGAGTCCAAATTAAAGATGTCAGGACAGAATTATAAGGCCTGGGTCAGTGAGTGAACCAAAAATATGGATGTTTTTGAGATCGGGCTTGTACCCATACATCATGAAGAAAGGAGTCTGATTTAGTACACTGCTCCAAGTACGGTTGACAATGTAATTTGCATATTTGATAGCTTCACCCCAGTATGGCATACTAAGGTTGGCATCTTCTAGGAGACAACGCATCATGGTTTGCAGTACCCCTTGTTGTCTTTCTACGACTCCGTTATGAGCCGGTGTGTAAGGAGCCGACGTCTGATGAAGAATTCCATTCTTACGCATCCAGTCCTGGAAACGCTGAGACATGAATTCAGCACCACGATCACTCTGGATTCTGGCTATGCGAACTTGGTGTTGGGTAGAAACAAGAGCTGCAAAGTCTTTAAAGATCTGAAAAGTCTCAGATTTTTTTTTCATAGGATATACATATCCATATCTAGAGTAATTATCAACAATTGTTAGAAAATATTTTCTACCACCAAGTGTTGGCGGAAAAGGACCAACTATGTCAGTGTGAACCAAATCCAAAATGCATGTTGACAGGCGTGTAGCGCGTTTGGGAACGGCTGCTGCTTTGGATTTGGCTTTCTTGCAGACAGCACAATCCAAAAACACCTTACACCCCTTTAGATCCAAACCTTTTGCGAACTCCGGCATCTTCCTAAGAACACGGAAACTGGCATGCCCCAATCTTCTATGCCATGTATGGATACACCTGGAATGCAAAGGTTTACCAGTTAGTGAATTTTCAACATTAACAGTTTTATGAGGAACCTCAGGCTTGCTCTGATCAACCTGTTTCCTAATTTTCTTTTTGTTGGCTTTAGGAGCCTTTGGAGTAGCAACAGGATCTCTCTCTGGAACATCTCTCTCTGGGCCTGTGCTCTCCCTTCTTGGTGCTTGCATACTTGCCTGTGCTTGCGGTTTAGGCTTTGGCTTTAAGTAATAAACACCACGATTTGTTTCCGGAACTCTGCACTTTGATATGGCCCAAGGGCTAATCAATAAATAAATTCATTCATTCAAATAAACACCACCAATTAACATGGTTTCAGCAACAATATCTCCATTTTTAACTATGTAACTTGCTTTTTCAAGGTGGTGAACCTGGAACTTTAATGCTCTAGACAAGTGACTCTGACTAAGCAAATTACTATTTGCTGTTGGTATATAATAAACATCAGGAATGAATGCATCGAGCTCTTCAACATAAACAGTTCCTTTTCTTTTGACCTGACAAGGATGATTGGAAAAAGAATAAAGTTCACGTAGTTCAGGTTCAGGCTCGTGCATCTCTGTGAAAAGTTCCTTTCTGTAGGGAACATGCAATGCTGCACCATTGTCCAAAGTCCACAGGAGTCATCTGTCGTACTCTGGATGAGGTTGTAGATCGTTGGTTAACGCCAATGTGGTGAGTGGAGCTTTTGGATCACGTCTGGGACCACGACGACCTTGTCTTCCACCTCTGCCTCTGCCTCCTCTGGAATCTGTTCCTCTGGGCTGGTATGAGACAGGAGCTGGAACTCGTTGGGGACAATCCCGGGTGGCATGTCCCACACGATTACAGATATAGCATCTTGGCATCCTTGGAATGTAGGCTCTTCCTCGGAAGGGACGCCTCGCTGGAGCTCTTGATGCAGGTGGTCCTCTCAAATGTGGAGTGGCTAACATGAGTGCTTCTTCTTCAATTAAAAGTCTGCATATATGATCCACTGTGCGTTGAGCAATAGGCACTAGATTAATCTTTGTAATGGCATCTTTCCATTCATAATTCAATGAGTTAATAATAATGCTGATCATTTGAATATCATCAATAAGATAGCCTCTTTCTCTCAATTCTCTTCTGATTCCTTTCAGTTTGGTTAAATGTCCTCCAATTTGTTCACCAGGTTTCAATCTCAAACCATGGAACTCAGACATCAGTGAACATGAAGATTCAATTGAAACAGGCCTGTAGCAATTTTCCAATTGGACCAAAATGCATTGGGCTGTTGCATCAGGTGGAAAGGTGACCTGCAGTTCAGTATCCATAGACATCAATAACATTGTGGAAGCTTTAGTCTCTAAGTCTCTTATTGCAGGAGTCCATGGCTGAGCAGGAGGATTAAAAACCATACAGTGAGTACCTTCTCGTGAGCCAGAGTCTCAGGAAGTGGCCCAAGCTCCATTTGGAACCTATCAGGATCCATCAGGCGCCTGGGGCGGAACCACCTAGTTGGTTCCGTCTCCCTGCGGCAGGGTGTGGCGGTCAGAAAGTCAAGTCTAAGGAGAGAATGGTCTGACCATGACAGGGGTTCAATGACTATATCCCCTATATCTAGACCATTCGACCACTGACCAGAGATAAAAACCAAGTCCAGAGTGTGTCCTCCTATATGAGTAGGGCCATGAATTAACTGGGTCAGGTTCATGGCTGTCATGGAAGCCATGAACTCCCAAGCCACCTCAGACGTCTCACCAATGGACGGCAGGTTGAAATCCCCCATGACCATAAGCTTGGGGGTCTCAACCGCCACCCCGGCTATGACGCTGAGGAGCTCGGGCAGGGCCGCTGCCACGCAGCAGGGAGCCAGGTACGCAACCAGCAAGCCCACCTGCATCCCATGGCCCCACTTCACAAGGAGAGACTCACATCTGGCAATCTGAGGTACAGTGGCCTCCCTAGGATCGAGACCTTCCTTTACAATAACCGCCACTCCTCCACCCCTACCCTGAGCCCTCAGCTGATGAAATGCACGGAAACCCGGTGGGCACATCTCAACGAGGGGGACTCCCCCCTCCTGGCCCAACCAAGTCTCTGTAATACCCGCCAGGTCTGCTCCCCCCTCCTGAATTAGCTCGCAAATGAGGGGGGCTTTGTTAACCACGGACCTGGCGTTGCACAACATCAGCCTAAGACCAGGGCTCTGAGACTCTGGACAACCCAGGGAATGAGATGAGCATTGGGGACCGGAGTACGTCACCGCTTGAAGGCAGCGGGCACGTGCCCCCACAACACGATGTGGCCCCCTGCTCCCACCATATCTGCCCCTCCCACTGACAGTCCTGATGGAATCGCCCTCCTCCATACCAACACTAACCCCCTCCACTCCCCGCTCTGCACCTCGGACACAATCCCGTGCCGGGCCTGGCTCCCCCCCCCCACCAAAATACCCTCCCTCCCCCTAAAACCCCTTAAAAGATTACATAATGACAATTTTAAAAAACCCCTCAACCCCCTCTTCGCTGCGTGCCACCTCTCAGGGTTCCAAAGCCCATCATTGAGGTAGGCCCTCGATAAAGTAGAAGGCCAATCCTGCGAGAGGGGGGAGTCTCGCAGAACAAGAAGCTCAGCTGCAGAGTACATTTTGCTACAAGAGGATAAGTGGCCATGTCCAAAGGTCCAGATGGAAAAAAAGGTCCAAGGGAGAGGAAGTAAATAAAATGGGAGCGTCCAAAGTCCAAGATCCAAAGTCCACTGTCCCCTCACAACAGTGGGCAAAGTCTCCTGCCAAATCGACACAGTTCAAGGGGGATACGATCCAACCACCCTCTCACGGTGATTGGTCTGATGGTCAGTCCCCTCTGCTGGTGAGATGGAAGTAATGAACCAAATTACGGTATCCACACAGCCCAAGGGGGGTTAAAGTCCACACCACCCTCTCACGGTGGTTGGTCAGATGGTCAGCCCCCTCTACTGGCGAAATGTGAATAATGGGGTAAAACCAAGTCGATTCAGCCCGAGGGGCACAAGCCAAAACCACCCTCTCACGGTGGTTGGTCTGATGGTCAGTCCCCTCTGCTGATGAGATGGAAGAAATATACCGACCCCATAGCATCCCAGCATATTTAATAATCCCTCCAACGGTCAGGGGGAAGGAAGGGCTCAGATGGAAATGAGCCATAAAAAGACAGATGTCAGTGTCCATAAACCAATCAGGCAGTGATGTTAATAAGCCAGTGAGTCAGTGGGTCAGTGGTGGTGGCAGCCAGTCCGGGATCGCCATAACACGTAGGGGAATGATGGAAAAAACCCCGCCCCCCACAATGCAACGGGGGGCTCCCAATGTCTGCAATGAGCTGACCCATCAACTGGGCAGCCCTCATACACAACCTGGCCAATCCCGGAGCAGTGGATGTTGTCTGCCACGTTGACCCACTCTGCCCTCTCAATAGGGCTCAGAGCAGATCCCTCCTCACCGCCATTTTCTCCGCCGTCGTCATACGGTGCCATTTCAGCGGCAGCCGATATCGCCGCTGCCACTGCCGCTGCCATGCAAAAAGCCCTGGCAGCATCCCAGAGCTCAGCAGGGAGCCCGGCGGCCCCCAGACACCCAGAAGTAAAAATCTCAGGGCTCAGGAAACACCACCGAACCGCAGACGTCACAACCGCCATCAGCGAGCCGCTCGCCGCCGCTGCTCCGACTGCCGAAGACTCCAGCACAAGAAAACGCCGCCACCCAGCTGATATAATTCACCGCCCCCGGACTTCACCAGCCGCGCTGAAGACGCCGACGCCAATGCCGCTATCTTCATCCAGCCTCGATGTTCAAAGGGGGCGAAGCCCCCGATCGGCTGGCGAAGAACTCCCCCAACCGGGCCAGGGGTCGTAGAGCTGCAAAATGACCCCCAAGCGGACCTATAATAAGAACAGGCCACCAGCCTCCATCGTGGTTCAGGCAGGTACCGCCATCTTGGACATGCGCAGCTTATGATCTTATGTGAGGGGGGCAAGCAGTTTGCATGCTGCTTTGGCTGGCTGCCATCGGTTGCTGGGCCTCGTGGCCTAGTTGAGGCCCACCAAGCCTCGCTGGAGTAGGTAGCCTGGGGGCCGCCATGTTACTTCTGGTTGGCCCCGGAAGCTGCAGGTCACGATTTGGCGGGAATTTTCCTGCCAAAAGCTCCGGGGCCCCGGGGGCCCCCAGGGTGACCGGCGCCATGTTAGGGGGCCTCCTGGGCACTGGGGAAGGACTTACCCGGTGTCCAGAGGCCCCCTGCGCTGGTGTCCCACGTGGCTGGGCTCCTGGCGTCCCTCGGGTTGCTAGGAGCGTTCGTAGCAGCTCTCTGCATTCTTTGCCAGTAAGCTGGTCTACGCTGGGGGTGGCCTGGTCCCTGGCCACCTCCCTGGTGTCCTAGCAGTCCTGGGTGGACTGCTGGCCTTCCATGCCTTCCTCTGTGGCTTGCAGCTGCAAGGAAGCATGTGAAGGGGTCCCTTGCATTCCGCTGAGTCCTCTGGGGGCATAGAGATCATCTGTACCCTCCTCTGGATCAAAGCTTGCATCAGGGACTGGATGCAGGGTTGCCATCCTTGATTGAAGACTTCTGGTCACAATCGGGGATCTCCTGCCATCCATCTCTTAAGGGTTCTTGCTGGAACCTCCAGACATCTTGCTTCTGCTGGCTTGGAAGCGTTGCCTCCAACCATCCTCTGCTCCCACTTTGTGAGGGATCTCATGAAGATCGATGGTTTGTTGAGGGCACTTCCAAGAAAAGGCAGTACGCAAGGATGCAATCAAATTAAGTCTTTATTTAGAAGTAAAAGTGGAGTAAAATGGGTTTCCTGGCATGGAGGCATCCATGCCTGGATTGAGCCCATGGATCAGTCCCATAGGAAATTAGAACAAGAGCAGGAAAAACAGCCCCTGTGCAGGGGTTCTTATAGGGGCCCATGGCTCCTCCCTTACCAATGTGTGAGGGGGCCAGAGGACAATTAACTCTCCCCCAATGGGGCTGCAGGGGCCGGAGCCCCTTGACCCACCAGTGGGATTAAAAGTCCCTCTTTGCTCCCATCTGGTGGCCTTTTAAGAAACTGCCATGGCTGGACTTCCGGTTTGCTCTCTGTCGCTGCCAGACGGTCCCTCGGGACTGCCAGTCCCGTCGCCTGTAAAGAGCCGCCTTTACAGCTGAAAGGCAGCTCGAAAAACTCCATTTCCATAAGGAAATGTGAGACAGAGCAGGTGAGGGCAGGTAGAGCTCTCTGTGAAGCCCCCAGAGTTTTTTTTTACTCTCTGGGACGAAGCAGATGAGGCTCCCTATTTCCCTCGCCGCCGCTCCGGGCTTCGGGAGACCTCTGCCTTTTTGCAGAGCCAGGCGACGAGAACAAGCCTTTTAAAGAAAATTAACAAACAGATCATTTATTGAAAGAGGATGAGATCTGGACCTGTGACCCTAAATTGCAAGTATTTCATTGACTTTATAAATGATATTGAAGAAAGGAAAAAAGGAATTTAAAATGGCGACTGCCGAGGCTTGAGAAGGGAAAGCTGAAAGAGAAAGTCCTTCCGTTTTAATAGCTTAACAAGCCACAAAGTAGCAGAATAAATACTGCTGGCTACAATTGAGAAGAAAAAGTTTTACTTTTATGTTTTTTTTTTCCTGGAGATTTGATATTGATCTTGTTTGGAAAGAAGTTTTCTTTTCTTAAAAAAGAGTTTGTCTGTGTGGAAGGATGGCGTTTAAACTAACAAAGCCAGACAAACAAGCAGCGGGGGGGGGGGATTCCCCCATTTACAAACTATATGAACAAGTTTCAAACCTACAGACTCAGAAAAATGATTTTAACTTAATTGAATTTCTCTTGGAGGAGATGGTAAGAAGGGATGAGATTGTGAACCAGAATCTTGAAAAATTCAAGCAGGAAATTAAAGAATTGATACAATTAAAGTATGACAATTTGAAACAAAAGATTATAACAGTGGCTGATGCCTTTACAGAATTATTTATAAAGATGGATAATAATATTAAGTTATTAGAGTCTAAAATGGAGGACGTTGATGACAAGATTCATAATTTGGATAATAAAATACAAAGAATTGAAAATGATTTGATAAATACTCAAGACAATAGCTCAGAAGAAAAATTTAAAATGGAAGCTGATCATAAGACTTGCAATGTAGAAAATATAAAACAACGGGTTGAAAAAGAAGTTTTAATGATGCAACACAGGTTCACAGAATTTGCGATCAGAATGAGAGGATTACAGGAAAATAATAGAGATGATTTAAGGAAAACATCTGCTGAAATTCTGGCTGGGATTTTAAAGGTTCATCCTGAGGAAATATTTTGCAGGATTGATAGAGTCTACAGAGTAAATTCTTGGATTGTAAAGCAAAGACAACTGCCTAGAGATGTAGTGATTTATTTTACAGACAAAGAAATAAGAAATGATATTGTGCAAAAATCCTTTAATTCTACTCCACAACTGTATGGGAGAAAAATCTGGATATATAAAGAATTGCCGCCTAAGATGTTAAAAGATAGAAAGAAATTTGCATTTTTGGTGACTGAGTTAAAAAAACAAAATATTTTATTTAGGTGGGATGTTCCAGTGGGTATAATATTGAGATATCAAGGAGAAAGATACCAATTAAATACTGTTGAAAAAGCGGAAGAATTTTATTATAAGATTTTGAAAATGAGTTCAACATCTTCATGCATAACACAGGATAAGCAGAAGGAGTTGGAAATAATGGAAAAACATCGAGCTACAGAGGTCTTTGTAGATGAATCGCTTTTGGATCCTTTAGATGTCTCAGTTGGACTATTTATAAATATGAGAGAAGCGGTGTTGGATTCTAATGTGATGACTCATCAAGTCACAGACAAGCATGGAAATCAATCAGTTGATATACAACTTATAGAAAAGAAACCTGAATGGTGATCTAAGCTATAAAAGCAAAACCAACAAGATCAAGTTACAGATCAGAACGAAAATCGAACAGTTGATATACAACTCATAGAAAGGAAATCAGGAAGGAGATCAAACCCACAAAAAGTCAAGAAAAAAAGAAATAGGTCTCACAAAAACAAAAATTTTTAAACTAGGCAACAGCGAAGCCAGTTATCTAAAAGATGATTGAATATATGAAAAGATAGTGGAGGCAAAGTATTGGTTAATATTATCCTGAGGAGAGTGACAGACCTCTGCAATGCTGTATTTTTGGGATGTGAAGAGGGCCTTAAACTGTTGGATTGGAATTATCTATTTTGGATTCTTTGATAAATGTATTACGTTTATGTTGAGTTATATGGCAAGAGAGCTATGTTGGGGCATGCAGAAGATCTGGTTGTTACCCCATTATGATGGTTGGAATTAATAATCTTGAAGAAAGCCACTACTACAGATACTATATGGAATACAATTATAATGTCACTCGGGTGGTCAGGGCCGGATTTTCCTATAGGCTAACTAGGCTTCAGCCTAGGGCCTCAAGATCAAGAGGGGCCTACATTCAAATTGTTAGCAAAATTAAAATTATACTTTCACTATAGGTGAAAGGGCCTCATAAGTGGAATAGCCTAGGGCCTCTTTTCATCTAAATCCGGCCCTGCGGGTGGTTGTTTTCTTTTTATATATATATACATACATGAAGATATTTATTACTGATGGGGGCAGATGATAACTGAGGATTCCGAACATTCTGTTGGAATTAGGATGTGATGTTACCCTAATATGGGTGATGGCGTTAACAATCCAGTTGAAAGACATTATAGAAGACATTATATGGATTACAAGTTTAAAGTCATTGATTTTATCTATATAAAGGAATATTTTTTTTAGCAGGATGGGCAGAAGAATAAAGATATTAAGAATTGTTATTTTGTAGGAAAGTGGGTGGAGACAGGCTAGTTTATTGTTTGTTTATTTATGGGAGTGGAGGAAATGGATAGACTATGAGTTGAATAAATGTTAAATTAGGATCTATTATATAGTTTTATAGTGGAAGGCTGCTTTGAAATGTTATATTAATATACACAAAAGATTAAATATTAAATTAGGATTTATTATATAGTTTTAAAGTGGAAGGTTGTTTTGAAATGTTATATTAATATATATAAAAGGTTTGATTTAAGAGATATATGTATGGGGGAGGAGAAAAAGGGCAGATTATTGCTAAATTGGGTGTTATAATAATATTACTATGCTAAATTAGGAGTTATTATATAATGTTACAGTAGAATGTTATTTTGAAATGTATAGTAAAAGGGGGATATAATAATATTATTAGAAAGAAAGGGTCAGTATTTGGGGGATGGAGTAAGGGGATGCTAAAGTATTATATAATCTGTTATGAATTTGGATTTTACTTTGAAGAAGTCACAGGGGGAGGGGTGGTGAGGGGGGGTTAGGGAGGAGGGGGGAGAAAAAAGGGGGAAAAATCTGTATTTGAAAAACTTTTTTAATAATAAAAAAAAAGAAACTGCCATGGCTGGCACAAAACACCTAACATTCAGTGATATTCAAAAGGGAACAAATTGTTAGATATAATGATATATTGGATGAAAAGGGTGAACTTAAACTAAAACAAGACCTGAAAGACCAGGGATTTAAGATGGATTGGTTTTCCGATATGGAAATATTTTCTAGATATCGAGAAGATTTCAAACAAGAAGGTATTTATAATGTTCTGACTGTTTTGGATAAGATACTAATGGGCTCTGATGACCACATAATTAAAAAGTTATATGGGTACTTGCTAGAGGTAAAATTGGAAGAAGAACAAGTTAAACATGGCGCTCCCATGTAACACCTCTCCTGCGCGAGCTGCACTGGCTCCCGGTGGTCTTCCGGGTGTGCTTCAAGGTTTTGGTTACCACCTTTAAAGCGCTCCATGGCTTAGGACCTGGTTATCTACGGGACCGCCTACTACCACCAATAGCCTCCCACCGGCCAGTACGCTCTCATAGAGAGGGACTCCTCCGGGTGCCGTCAGCCAAACAGTGTCGACTGGCGGCCCCTAGGGGGAGAGCCGTCTCTGTGGGGGCACCTACTATCTGGAATGAGCTCCCCCCGGAGATACGGAGGATCCTGGATCTGCGCTCCTTCCGCCGTGCTGTGAAGACCTTTTTATTCCATCAAGTGGGCTTGGCCTAATCTCTTCCCTTTTTAAATATTTAAATTTTAATCTGTTTTTAAATTATTGGGGTGTTTTAATTTGTCTGGGCCAAATAATTTAATTTGATTTTATTGGGTTTTTAAATTTTGTGTATCTATGTATTTTATTGTTGGCTGTTCACCGCCCTGAGTCCTTCGGGAGTAGGGCGGTATACAAATCAAATAAAACTATAAACTATAAACTATAAAGAATCAATGATAGCTTGGGGGAAAAACTTTGGTTATGGTATTGATTTAGAGAAATGGCAAAAATTGTGGTCGCATAATTATAAAATGACAATGTCTACAGCATATAAGGAGAATTTGTATGAGATGTTTTACAGGTGGCATCTGCCCCTGACGAGGATAGCTAGAATGTTCAAGAACAAATTGGAGAAGTGTTGGAAGTGCCATCAGACCCCAGGATCTTATTACCATATGTGGTGGACATGCGTAGACGCAAGGAGATTTTGGACTAAGATACACACGTGGTTGGAAAAAATGACAGAGACATATTGACCTTAAACCAGAGATATTTTTATTAGGGATCTTACCAGAGACATTCAATAAAGAACTTCAATATTTTAACAGCGGCTAGAATTGTATTTGCAAAAAATTGGAAAGGAGAGAAGCGAATTACTGATGAAGAAATCATTAAGAAAATGTTGGACTGTGCTGAAATGAGTAGACTGACACTTGAAATAAGAGAACAGGAAGATAAACAATATTATTTGATATGGGAGCTATTTTACCAATGGATAGATAATAAAGCATGGGGATGAAATATTATACATGAAATGAAATCTGGATAAAATGTTTAAATATCTGTTTTTTGCTAGAGGAAAGAACATTTGTCATATAATGTGACTTTGAAAATTCTTTGAGAGCACGAAATGATCTTAACTGATCGAAACACTTTCTGTGATTGTTTGGAAGGATGATGTTTTTATGTTGTTTTTGTTTAAAAAATAAAAAAACTTTTTGAAAAAAAAGAATCTAGTTCTTTATATCTTTTTTCTTTCTTTTTCTTTTTTTCTATTTGTATATCACTTTCTTCTGTTTATTTTTTTTTCAATTTTTGTTGTTTTTACCTTGTAACGTTTTTCTTTAATAAAAAAATGATTTTAAAAAGGATAACCTTGTTTTCTCAACTTCTTCCTTCCTTCTCTGGAACTGAAGATGCCAGGTTCAGGTTCTGATGAATTAATCCAGGATGGATACAGGTTGAAAGTCATAGTAATACACAATGTCATTATGGAACTTAGGACCAGGTACTATGATAAACACACAGACAGAGAGACAAACAGACAGATAGATATTTGCTAGATGATAGATAGATTATAGATTAGATGGATGGATGGATAGATAGATGGATGGATGGATGGATGGATGGATGGATAGATAGATAGATAGATAGATAGATGATAGATAAATAGAGATAGATAGATAGATAGATAGATAGATAGATAGATAGATAGATAGATAGATAGATGATAGATAGATATAGATGATAGGTGGATATATATACATTTAACATATATATGCTTAACATATATATGCAGTGTGTGTGTGTAAGATATGATACGATATGATATGATATGATATGATATGATATGATATGATATGATTGATGTGATGTGATATTATATATATATATACTATTAGTAGTAGTAATAATAATATCAGTAGTAGTAGTACTATGAGTTAAAGAAGTGTTTATTAAAATAGTTCCATATAATAAATGTTTGTGGGTTGATGAACAATCTGAAACCCCATGAAAGGGTCAATGAGCTGAAGAGTTTGTGGGCCCCTGCTTTAAAACTTCAGGCAGCATCATTTCAAAGGTTTCTACTGCTTGGTGAATTAAAATGTATTGAAAAATACACAGCATGTACATCCATGCATTGAAATTTATATTGATTCCATATGTGCTTTTAAGGAAGGAAAAATCAAGTAGATAATATACTTTCAGTTTACTCTGTTTGTTTATTCAAAAAAACTGGTATGGAATTTAAATTCAGAGATGCCAACATTCAAATCAATACTTTTCCCCAAATATATGCTAGCTGGTGAAGAAATTGGCATATGCTGTATTTTGTCCATCATTCCAGTACATTCAGACAGAGGTCTACAATATTTCAATTTTAAGGGTGGTGAAATATTCCTTGGAAGATCTTACAATGAATTCATATTAATGTATATTGAAAATAAAATGTTGTCAATTTTATTTCAGCCTAAGCATATTCCAGAATATCTCATTGATTAAATTGCAGCATATTTTGGAGTATGTTTTCTCCTTTTTTCTGAAGCGTAGAATAGAAATGTTGACTCATTCTGCTCAGCTACCAAAAATGTCAGACATATTTATTTATTTATTTATTTATTTATTTATTTATTTATTTATTTATTTATTTATTAGTTCAATTTATATGCCGCCCTTCTCCAAAGACTCAGGGCGGCTTACAATGCACTTATAGCAATAGCCTTCATTCTTTTGTATACACCTGCTTATTAGGGCTTTTGGCCCCCCATAAGCGGTGTTTCTACAAAGTCAGCTTATTGCCCCCACAATCCGGGTCCTCAATTTATCTACCTCAGAAGGATGGAAGGCTGAGTCAACCTTGAGCCTGGTGAGATTTGAACTTGCACTAATTGCAGGCAGCTGGCAGCTAAGTGCTACATAACAGCACTTAGTCCGCTGTACCACCAAGGCTCTGTAGGATATTATATAGGATATTATATAATCATTAAGGCTAAGATGCTGAGCTTGTCGATCGAAAGGTCAGCAGATCAGGGGTTCGAATCCCTAGTGCTGCGTAACAGGGTGAGTTCCCATTACTTGTCCCAGCTTCTGCCAACCTAGCAGTTTGAAAGCATATAAAAAATGCAAGTAGAAAAATAGGGACCACCTTTGGTGGGAAGGTAACAGCATTCCGTGCACCTTTGGCATTTAGTCATGCCGGCCACATGACCACGGAGACCTCTTCGGACAGCGCTGGCTCTTCGGCTTTGAAACGGAGATGAGCACTGCACCCTAGAGTCTGGAACAACTAGCACATATGTGCGAAGGAAACCTTTACCTTTATATTTCAGAGTATGTTTTCTCTTTATTCTGAAGTATAGAATAGAAATTTTGACTCGTTCTGCTCAGCTACCAAAAATGTCAGACATAATTATAGGACATTATATCAGTGGTGGGTTTCAAAATTTTTTACTACAGGTTCTGTGGGTGTGGCTTGGTGGGCGTGGCATGGCTTGGTGGGCGTGGCATGGCTTGGTGGGCGTGGCAGGGGAAGCATACTGTAAAATCTTCATTCCCACCCCACTCCAGGAGAAGGGTACTGCAAAATCTCCATTCCCACCCCACTTCAAGGGAAGGATACTGCAAAATCCCCATTTCCTCCTGATCAGCTGGGACTTGGGAGGCAGAGAATAGATGGGGGCGGGGCCAGTCAGAATTTTTACTACTGGTTCTCCAAACTACTCAAAATTTCTGCTACCAGTTCTCCAGAACTGGTCAGAACCTGCTGTAACCCACCTCTGCATTATATGATCATTATATGATCACCTAGAAATGATATAAATTACAGGGGGGTGGGAAGGACATAGATTTAATATACAGGAATAATCCTGTTTCCTGGAACCAAAATAATAGACTTTTGGGGGGATGTAGTCTGGGTTTCCAAAAGGATGGGAGCGCCTTCCAGAGGAGCAAGACACAGCGTAAGGTTTGTTTAAGGAAGAATAAAGGGAACTAGAGGTACCCCTCCAGTTACAACCACAATTGAGCCCAAAATGTATGTTGCTAAGTGAAACATTTGTTAAGTGGGTTCGTCCCCTTTTACGACTTTTTTTGCCCCAGTTGTTAAGTGAATCGTTGCATTTCTTAAATTAGTAACATGGTTGTTAAGTGAATCTGGATTCCCCCTTGACTCTGCTTGTTAGAAGGTCACAAAAGCGGATCTCATGACACGGGACACAGTCATAAATAGAAATCAGTTGCCAACCATCAGAATTTCAATCACATGACCAAGGGGATGCTGTAACCGTTGTACGTGTAAAAAACGGTCATAAGTCACTTTTTTCAGTGCCATTGTAACTTTCTTAGTTTTTTGGAGCCTGGCAGATTATATCACCCATGCCTGAATCCTATAACTTCCTTTCTACCTAGAGTCATTCTGTATCAGACTTGCTCGTCTTCATTTTTAAGTGTGAAACTTTTTTAAAAACTTCAGAAATATCATTTCAAAGATTCTTACCGGAGAGGTAGCGGTCATAGGCCATGACCCCCAACAGTAGAATCTCAACAGCAGCTGTGGCCAAGGCAATGTACATCTGGATCATGCAGAAAGTTAAAGAAATGGTTCCATCATCTGCCAGGAGCTGAGTCAACATGAGAGGCATGGTGCTGGTAATTTAGCAGATATCTACCCCTGCAAGTTGGGAAACAAAATAATACATGGGTGTGTGGAGTTTTACATCACCCTGCACCAATATCATGATCAGCATGTTCCCCAAAACTGTAAGCAAGTAGATGATAAGAATAATCCCAAAGAGGAGAAGCTGGATTTTTCTCTGGCTGGTGAGTCCTAGCAGGATGAATTTCTTGACGGAGGTGAGGTTTTCAGCTTCTGTCATGGCCTCCTGTCTGAGGAGAAGAAAAAAGAATGAGGGACCTTTAGACTGACTGAACATTTGAAGTTAAGGGTGCTTTGATGCAGGGAACAACAAAACTATGATCAGGTTAAAAAAAATATTCCTGGTCTTGTTTTTGCCTATCAGTTTTCCTATATTTGAAGCAAAATAAATTTGCTGTATAAATATGTTAACGAGAATCTTAAGAATCTAAATAACTTATTTGGGGTGAAGTCTTGTTTTTGCCAGCTGTAACAATTATGTGGGCATTTTTTTCCTTCTTCTCAGACAATTCCAAATATTTGACCTCATGGTAAGATATTTTTTTTCAGTTACTGCAGTCCTGACAGACTGATGATTTGCAATTGACTTAAATTAGACTATGAACTTTTGCAGGCTTAGTAGTCATCTGCAAAAATGGCCAGAGCTTTAGGAACTGCAAACATTTTTCCATGCGGGAAAATATACATAAGGCAGTTCTATCCCTAGTCTGAAACTGAAGGATAGGCACCAAAATAAAGCAATATAGTTGTGAGTTTCTTGAAGGATTTTATTTCAACATTGCTTGAATAGTATTCTGAAACACTACATATATTTAGCAGCAGTTTAAGAAGTAATACTTGTGAGAGGAAAAGTTCTAGGGTCTATCCCAGGGGTCAGCAACCTGCGGCTCTGGAGCCGCATGTGGCTCTTTCACCCCTCTGCTGTGGCTCCCTGTCACTCAAAATATGTGTCACAACTGCCAATGTGCAACACCTGCTGGCACGCAATTTATTGAGCTTTTCAACCCCCGGTAGGCCAAACATGGATCAATCCAAGAAAAGAAAAGTTTCAGAAAAAAACAGAACATTTGATTCAAATACATATGCTAGTTTTGTGGCTGCTCAAGAAATAGTTAGGCACAGGAAGGGTTTTGTGGCTCCCAGTGTTTTCTTTTCTGTGGGAAACGGGTCCAAATGGCTCTTTTGAGTGTTTAAGGTTGCAGACCCCTGGTCTATCCAAAAGAAAATAAATATCTGGGTTTGCTTAATTAAACTTTATTTCAATTAAATTCAAATAAGGAAACAAGTTAGAACACACCCACATTAAGCTTTCTTTATTCTAGTAACACAGATTATTTTTCTAGGAAAAAAAGGATATCTCAGCAGAATTTTGTGATGAGATTATAAAGGAACTCCTGTTCAGGGAAGATCAGAAAAGAATTTATCTGTTTTCTCCAATGGAAGAAGAGAATTTTACCTTTCTGCTTCACAAGATGTTCCTCATCTATCAAAAAGAAAAAAGAAAAAAGAGCCAAATGTGTTATCAGTTGCTACTAAAGTGCCCAGCAAGATGATCCATTTGCTTCTTATGAAAGCCAGATATTGTACTTCTATTCTGGAATTGGTGGTTCTCTCTTGGAAGACCCCACAGAAACTGTCACCGAAGGTTTCTTAGTAAAAACTGAAACAGTTTTTTGGCAGGAGCTCAACATATTCACGACCATTAAGAACACCTAAATTCTCATAGGAGAATAATATACTATCTGAAGAAGTCTTGTAATTATATAGAATGTATGAACACATACAGATCAGTAAGGAATTCTGCATGGTACCATTGGGAATACAAAACTTTCTTTGCTTTTCTTTCTCTTTAAAATTAACTTTGAAAGTAAATTGCTATGAAATCATGATCCCAATGAAATTCCTGTGGTCCCTAGGGGCATTCCCACTAAATTGTTCCTGCCTTGTTATACCTCATCTTGTCCTCTTGGGTTTCGTAAATCAAGGACAGAACATTATTTGAATATATCATCAGAGGTAAAATAACGAATAGAAAACAGAATTTACAGAATAACAGAGTTGGAACGGACCTTGTAGGTCATCTAGTCCAATCCACCACCCAACTTCTGAAGGCATCTTCTGTTCCATTGGTTGATTGTTCTCACGGTCAGAAAATTTCTCCTTATTTCGCCTTGATCAGTTTCCATCCATTATTCCTTGTCTGGCCTTCAGGTGCTCTGGAAAATAGATTGACCCCCTCCTCTCTGTGACAACCCCATAAGTAATGTTTTTTTTATAGTGCGGTAACCAAAATGTCATGAACACAGTTTCTTTCTACAGACTCTCTTTATCTTACACTTGTTGTTTTTTTGTAAAAGTTTTTTAATTTTTTATACAAACACACAAACAATGCATTTTTTCTGAACAGAGTATTGGCCGAGTCATATTTATACAATTTTTAGTCATCTCCAACACAATTTATATATTTCACTGTTTGCCATAATAATCTTTCTCTCTATTTTTTATTAGCCAATGTTACCCTTCACCCTAATCTAATCTTAATCAAATTCAATTTTTCTCTTTTCTTTCTCCAAATTAAAACCCTTAAATTTAAAATCGCACAACATAATGTAATTCCCCGTATTTCCTTAGATTCCCTTATTCTAATCACAAATATTTTTCTTTGTCAACTTTTCCAAATATTACAATCCAATATTTTACTAAAAGTCACTTAAATATATAACACTACAATCATTCATTTCCTTTCCATTGCTTTTTCAAATATATATGTGATCTCTTCTTATTAAACAATAAACCAAGTTATTTTGCACAGCACATCTTAAATCTTAAATCCAATTTTCAATTATTTTTTCAAATATATATATATTTGTACCGCTTCAACAACATCTTAATCACTTCTAATTGAACAGTAAATTTAATTAATTCATAATACAATATAATTTCCGATTTTCTAGTTAAATTCCAAAATTACAATTGAAAATGTTCCAATTATTACAGCTTCCATAGTTACAGTTAAAGATATTCCAAATATTACAATCTCATATATTAAACTTTCTGTGTTTCTAAATCTTATTTCAATTCATTTATAAATCAAGATAGTTACCATTGCTTTATACTTAATTTAAACAAGATTAATTTTCAGGTTAATTTCCAATATTTTAATTAATTTCATTATTACAATTAAATACATTCCAAGTATTGCAATCTCAACTGTTGCGTTTTGTAAATTCATTATATCTATAAATCTTACTTCAATTCATTTTTAATTCTAAATGTATTTCTTTCTCCCTTTCTCCCATTTTTTTTATTTTCTTCTTTTCCCCCATCTTTTTTTCTCCATTTTAAGATCCTGAACCCTTCTGTTTTGCCCTGTATTTCCCATTACTCTCCATCCCTTTTTCCTCCCACTGTTAATCCCAGTGTAATCATTTAAGTTTTTTTTGTTTTTCCTATTCCCCCTTTTTTCTCTCCTTGTGTCTTTCCACCCTCTCTATTTTTATCATTGTTAATCCCAATGTAATCTTTAAAGTTCACCTCTATTGCTAAACTTATCTCTTTTCTCCCAGTTCTCCTCTCCTTTTCATTATTACTACCCACATGATCATTTAATTTTTCATAATCCATATCTTTTTCTTTGTCTTTATCTTTATCTTCAGTTTCACTTTCTTGCTTCTCATTCATAGTTTCTTTATCCTCTTGAGTATGTTCTAACATAGTTTCTGGTTCATCAGGTTTAAGTTTTCCATGCATCATTATAGCCATTTCATTTAATTCTGTTTTCAGTGATATATGCATCATTTTAATCATTTCAATAAGTTCCTGCACCATTTTATTATTTCTGGGTTGTTGTTATTCTAATTTTAAGTTTCGTTGTAATCCACCTTCTTTGATTAGCAAGGTTGTGCAGCTTGCAGACAAACAAACCCTCCTTAAAAGTTCCCACTGGTCTTATCACTACAAAAGTCCTTCTCTTGTCTTCAAAATAAAAGTTCAATATTGTAATGTTCTTTTTCCGTCTCTAGATGTCTCTCTCCAATCCACAATTCCAATCAACAGCCTAAAAAAGTATCAATTTTGTTTAAAATCCACGTTACCAATCTTTGCCAATTTTTCTCTTCTTCTTTTTTGTTTTGTATTTCCCCAAGTCTATTTAGAATCCAAACCCAAGTTTCAAAATCCGTTTTTTTTTTTTCTTTTTTCTTTTTTAAAACAATCTTCTATTACAGGGCTTTAATTTTAAGTTCTCTTTGTTCTTTCTTCAATGATCAACATAGATCTTTTTAAATTCTTTCCAATCCTATTCACACCTATTATGGGTTTTTGTTTCTTCTAATTTTTTAATTATGTCCACACATTTTAGTCCAAAAATCAATTTTTTGGGGGGCTTTGCCAATTTAAATTTCTGCTTTACTCTTCTTCTTTTATTTCCCCCATGCACATTAGCTGCTGTTATTTCACTGGGGACAAATTTAAAAATTGTTCTTTTTTGCCTATGAGCTGGCAATCGCTCACCTGGCATCAGTACTCTGTTCAAATCACCACTCCTGCTCAGAACTTGGTCCGGTTTGTTTATTTATTTATTTATTTATTTATTTATGTATTTATTTATTATTGAATTTCTATACCGCCCTTCTCCCTGAGGACTCAGGGCAGTGTACAGCCAAAATTAAAAAACATGCAGGACAAATATTAAAAAACAATTAAAAGATATATAAATTTGGCCCAATTAAAACTCATTACCAATTAAAACATTTAAAACATTTAAAAACAGTTAAAAATTCCATCTTAAGACAGCTCGGCTTGCTTGAAAAAATGGGTTTTAAGGGCACGACGGAAGGCACTGAGGTCCTGGATTCTCCTTATCTCTGGGGGGAGCTGATTCCAGAGGGTAGGTGCCCCCACAGAGAAGGCCCTCCCCCTGGGGGTCACCAGCCTACACTGTCTGGCTGATGGCACCCTGAGGAGGCCCTCTCTGTGGGAGCGCACGGGTCGATGGGAGGTCGTCGGTAGCAGCAGGCGGTCTCGAAGATAGCTAGGCCCTATGCCATGGAGCGCTTTGAAGGTGATAACCAGCACCTTGAAGCGCACCCGGAAGACCACCGGGAGCCAGTGCAGCTCGCGCAGGAGCGGTGTTACATGGGAGCGCCATGCTGCTCCTGTCACTACCCGCGCTGCTGCGTTCTGGACCAGCTGGAGCCTCCGGGTGCTCCTCAAGGGGAGCCCCATGTGGAGAGCGTTGCAGTAGTCAAGGCAAGAGGTGACAAGGGCGTGAGTGACTGTGCACAGGGAATCCTGATCAAGAAAGGGCCGCAACTGGCGAATCAGGTGAACCTGACAAAAGGTCCCCCTGGTTACAGCCGTCAGATGTTCCTCCAAGGACAGCTGCATATCCAGGAGGACTCCCAGATTGCGAGCCCTCTCTGTGGGGGCCAATGACTCGCCCCAGCTTAATGACTGCTGCCCCCGCTGCCGAGTCGAAGAGTTTCCTCTGACCTCTGAGGAACTTGCCTGTTCCTCTTGGTCGTCCGAGGTGCCTCTTCTTCTTCTCCGTCTGTACAGGACAGATCTGGTCCGAAGACCCCTCAACAGCGGCTTGTCAGCCCGGGATTTTGCAAGGCTCATCAGAGCCCGCTATTCCCCAACTGTCTCGCCGCAATGCTTCTGGTCGAATCTTACACTGTCTATTGTGTAGTGGGCTTCAGTAGGCAAGAAGCAGACCAGCATAGCTACAACAGCATTTATTGACTCAAAACTGGAACTGAGGAACAGCAGGCAAATGCCTGTAATTTATACTCTAGGCCCACAGGGCCTTGACCAATCATAATTCTTGAAAAAGCCTGCCCAAATATGAATGTTCTAAGTTACCCTCCAAAATAGTTGGAGTTAACAGTTAGGGTCATCTAAAGGTTAGTTTCACTTTAGCAGGGCTTAACACAGCTATATATATTCAATACATAACACTGTCCTTTCCCAGAATTCTGTTTGCCTTCTGATATACCGTATTTTCCAGCCTATCAGCATTCTTTGCTCTTTCTCTGAGACGTGCATCTGGAGAGAGGGTATCATGCCCCAAAACTGCATGATAAAGTTTTCTTGGCTCATCTCGAAGACACTATCCATCTCCTAAATGCTTATAAGAAGAAGAAAATGGACATTTTGGTGTTTTTTGTTCTTTCCATAAGTCCCGAAGATTTTAATATGAAGTTCATGAAAAATCGGGTATTCAGACAAACTCAATCCCAAAGGTGCTTTTTTCAAAAGGCAGTTGGACTTTCTTTGTGTTTGCTTGAAGATATTTCACTTCCAATCCACTTCATAAATTACAATAGGATAATCTACCTTTAATCCTACATCTAGCATTAATTGTTTATAATAAATTAAATCAGCACATACTAGTGACAAGCATGAAAATTCTGCTTCCATAGTGGATAAACTAATATGTTTCTGCCTTATTGACTTCCATCCTATTAAACAATTACCTAACATTATCGCAATACCTGATGTAGACTTTCTGGTGGTCAAATCAGTAGCAAAACTAGCATCAGCATATGCGCTCAGTGTAAGATCACAGTTAGGTTCTAAATATAATGCATAATGCATTGTCATCTTTAAATATCTCAATATCCGCTTTGCGGCTTGCCAATGCCTATCTGTTGGCTCTGCATTATACCTTGCTAATTGGTTTACGCTATACGAAATATCAGGTCTCGACCAATTGCTAATATACGATAGACTCCCTATCAGCGATTGATAGATCTCGTTACTAAATCCAGGACTTTGGATTTCTTCATGTTGAAAATCCTGTGCCATAGGCGTTTTAGCTGGCTTACATAGCTCCATGCTATAGCGTTTCAACATCTGGCTTATCTTACTAGACTGTGACAGTTTATACCCTCTAGCTGTTTGAACAATATCAAGACCTAAATAGTGTCTAATGTGTCCTAAATTTCTAATTTTGAATTTCTCTTGTAACTGTCTAACCATATCCATTGCTTCCTTGTCAGTTTTAGTTACAATTGCTATATCGTCCATGAACAATAGCAAAATGATACTACACCATTATTCTCTCTTTTAAAGAGACATTTGTCTGCTACACCTTCCTGAAAACCAATATTATTAAGCTCTTTAACTATACACTGGTTCCATTCAAACCCTGATTGTTTTAAACCGTATAGGCTTTTATTTAATTTCCAACAATCAGTTCGATTGTTTGTTTTCACTCTTAACGGCTTCCTCATATAAATGGTATGTCTTAATGGAGCATGCAAGTATGCTGTCTCCACATCTATATGATTAATAATGTACTTATTCTTTGCTGCCCACACTAGCATAGTTCTTAACGTGCTAGCTCTTAAACTTGGAGCAAATACCTCATCAAAATCTTTCTCCATTTGAGCGAAACCTTGAGCTACAAGGCGAGCTTTATTGGTTATTGTCCCATCTATACTTTTCTTTACTTTATACACCCATTGACAACCAATCAATTTCTCTCCAGGTGGTAATTTAACATGCTCGTAAACACCCAATTTATTTAATGAGTTTATTTCTCTACTCATTGCATCCTTCCAAGCATTTTGCTCTTTTTCAGGATACATCCTAATATCCTCATAACTTGAAGGTTCTATATTAACCTGACAAACTACCATTGCTTTATACCTATTGGGTGGATGTCTTTCCCTACTGGATCTCCTAGGCAATACAGGACTCATTGCAGACGATTCAATTTCATCCTCCTTTAAAACTACCTCCTCTTCTTCAACCTTAATAGAAGAATCTACATCATCTATATCCTCATCAGGTGTATCGTTACTCATTTGATGCTCAATGCTAACAGTATTGTCATCCTGTCTATAATCTGCACGTTCAAGTTTCTCCCATCCTTCGTGCTCTAGAAATTTTGCAATAGCACTACAGTAAACACTAGTAGTTCCCTGTGCCCAAAATCTAAAAGACCTATGGTTTGAATCATAGTCTACGAAAAACATTTTTCTGCCTCTTTGTTGTTCCTTCCTTCTCACAGTAGATGGAATATGCACCCAAGCTGCGGTTCCAAATGTGTGTAAGTAACTTAAGATTTGGTTTCCTCCCATGCCATAATGTAAATGGTATTTCACCAGTAGATGAATGTACCACGTTGTTTAATACATGGTTAGCACACATAATAGCCTCACCCCATAAAGTTTCAGGCAAACCAGAATCTGCCAACATTGTACTAGTCATGGCTTGTAATGTTTGACCCCTTCTCTTAACATAAGCGTTGAGTTGTGGTCTATATGGAGCAGACCATTTATGCTGTATACCTGCCTCTTGCAAAAACTTCTCTAACCTTTGGTTAGTGAATTCTGTACCGTTATCTGTTACTAAACACATTACTTTATACTTCTGTTTCCTTTCAACAAATCTCAGCCAGTTAGTTATATGCTGGAATGTTTCACATTTTGTTTTCATAAGATAACAGAATCCGTACCTCGAGTAATGGTCTACTATGCTTAGAATATAGCAGGCACCTCCAATACTAGGTTTCTTGGGTCCAATCAAATCTACAAACACGACTTCTAATGGCTTCTTGGTCTTAAAACCATTATAAGGATTTGCTGGTGTTACCTTACTCTTTTGCTGATTACAGGCGTTGCAGTTCAAATACTTACTACATGATTGTAGTTTTATCCCTTCAGATAGCTGAACTGTTTTCTTTAACGTCCTGAAATTTATATGCCCTAGTCTTCGATGTAACAGATGAATACATTCATCATGTGGTTTATCATTCCTGTACACCAACCTAGCATTTGCTACTAATGCTGGGTTCTCTCTTAAAATGAATAAATCATTTTCTAATATTGCAGTAACAATCTTTCCATCTTTTTCAATTATACATTTATCATTTCTAAACGTTACTGTAAACCCAACTTGCAATAATGATTTAACAGATAGCAAATTATATTTTAACCCAGGAATATATAACATAGGCAATGGTTCATTACTAAATGACCAACGTGCAACACCCTCTCCAGCTACCTTAACTTTCCAACCATTTGCTAATCTAACAAGTTAGTTACTCTTATTCATTTTCACAAAGTTGTTTCTATTCTTAGTAATAGATTGAGAAGCACCACTATCAACAACCCACCAATCCTGGCTAACATTAGTTGTTGAATTGGATATAGCTAAATTACAACCCTTCTTGGGTCTATTATTGTCCCTAACAGACATTTTCTTATTCTTACAATACTTAGCTATATGCCCTTTAGCCCCACAAGCAAAACATCGTTTTACAATATAGACAGTTGAATACATTTTGTCTTCTTTTGGTTGGTTTACTCTCAACTGATCCCTTTCTTGTCTTCTTCTGGATTCTTCCAATAACCTACCGGTTACGCCAGCCAATGTGAGGTCATCTCTGGTCAAAACCTCCAGTGAAGAAACATAGTCGTCATAACTATCGTCCAGAGAAGAAAGAATTATATAGACTTGCTGTAGTTCCGAGAAAACAAGTTCCTTTTCATGCAGCTCCTGGAAAATTCTGGTCATGGATTCCAAATGAGCCATCATATCTCCTCCTTTAAGAAGATGTTGCTTAAACAATTTCCGTGTGAGATTTATATGAGCACCCACAGTGTCACGAACATATAGTCTCTTCAACTTGGTCCAACAGCTAGCAGCAGACTCTTCGCCACGAATATGGACAAGTTGCTGATCATTCAGTGTCAGTCCAATTATGCAAAGAGCTCGTTCGTTGTCTCTGGTAAACTTGGCTAATTTCTTCGCATCTTCTTCGTCATCAGGATTCCATGTTGTTACATCCGGTGGATTATTTACTACATCCCAAAGTCCTTCTCTACGCAGAAGTAGATTACATTTTGTAGACCAGGATACATAGTTTGTTCCATCCAGCCGGGTTATCATGGAAATATTCAATAACTGTTCTTGTGCCATCTTCACTTGGATTATATTTCACAAACACAGTTCTCTGTATTATTCACATTAACTCTCAGTTTAGCTCTGAACAATCCTAGTTAGTTCTGGTTGGCTCTGGGCCCATAACCAATGTTAAGGATATTGTTGTGTTGTGCAGAGTAAGTGCACAGAGAAACTGTACTGAGAGCAATGAATACAATACATACAAACTGGTTTAACAAAGCTTTTACTTTGTAGTGAAAAACAATTGCATAGTCTTTTAGTCAATCCAAGTCTTTAGCCATTCAAATCAGTCCAGAGTTACAGATACCTTCTTACCAAACAGCAGTAGGTAATAAACAGCAATTCAACGCTGGTAACAAATCACGATGATAGCATATCCATCCACTTCTTCACACACGACAGTAACAGTTTCAATCAACAGTTCCAGTCAAGCAGCAAGTCAAGCAATGATGAGAGCAGGTCCAACAATGACTATAGCTCGGCTTCCTCCTTATATACAGTTTACACTAGTAATTATCCACTTAAGATAAGTGAAGTCAGCAGTGCAATGACTCAACAGTACAATTATGATAATTGCATTCAGCAGTCAGTCAGCAGTCATTAGTCATTACAATGACTCAGCAGTACAATTACTCAGCATTACATCTGTTACAGCATTACATAAAGTTACAGAATACATTTAAAGTGATAGAACACATATATTGCCTGGACAACTGTTAGACTTATACCATATCCTAACATATGCAGTAGACTCTGGTTTTTTGTTTGAAGCCGTTTTGCTTCTCATCCAAGAAGCTTCTTCACCTCTGGCTTACTCCTCTTCAGTTTTAAGCATGAAACTTTTTCAAAGGCTTCAGAAATATCATTTTAAAGATTATTAACATTTAGAGAACCAAATGGTATATAGCAATATGAACCAGGCACCACCCGGGTGTTATATTTATATCAATTTTATATCAGCTTTTAAAGAAAAAAACTTCAAGAAGATAATGCTCCAACTTTTATTACACTTTGTTGTTTATTTTACAAAAAGCCATATTATCCTGAATTTAGAACATAACATTCAGAGCAATATGTCTTCCCCCAATATGTGCTAAATTGAGCAGGAATTTCCATAGATGGTGTTTTGTTCATCATTACGGTATATTACAACAGATTTCTACAATATTTCAACACTATGATGGTGGTATATGTTCTTTGGAAGACCTTACAATGCAATCCTATTAAACTTACTGAAAGTAAAGCAGCACTGAATCCATTGCAATCCATATGTTTTCTGGTTTTCTGAACTGTTGGATAGAAATGAAGACTCATACTGATTAGCTAACAACAATGCCAGTAAAAATTATAGGACAAATATCTAAACAGAGGTTAAATCTCACCTGCCTAAAATAAAATATCATTGAATTAGAACAGAACAGAATAACAGAGTTGGAAGGGACCTTGGATGTCTTCTAGTCGAACCCTCTGCTCAGGCAGGAAGACCTCTACCATTTCAGGCAAATGGTTGTCCAATGTCTTCTTAAAAACTTCCAAGGTTGGAGCATCCACAACTTCTGGAGACATTTTTTCTGATTTCTGAAATATTGGATAGAAATGAAGACTCATTCTGGTGAGCTACCAACACCACCAGTAAAAATTAAAGGACAGAATATATAGCCATCTTGTGAAAATCTAGAAGATGATATTGTTTCTTTGAGGGCAGCATGGACTAACAAAAAATATATTCCAAGAATAAAGAATCTAAAGAATAGGTTAAATCTTACCTATCTGAATCCCATAATCCCTCATTTTTACAGGAGGTTAACTTGATATCAGATTTGTTCCTCTATAGTTTAAAGCATCATACTTTCTAAACTTTTTCACACCACAACCAAGAAAGTCGACACAAGAGCAGCATATTCCACATTTCATAAGAGCTACACTTTGAGGTTTTAACATCTCAACACAATTACTGAATAAAGACTAGGCTGAGAGATAGATCATCCACAGAACGGAGTTGATTTAAAGGTTGACAAACACAGACTTTAAATATTCACAATCGGCCACTGTTAGATCATCAGGGCTTTTTTTTTTAAAGTAAGTTGATCAATCCTGACACAAACCCTAATGGTTTTGTTCAAAGGTCCTTCTTCACAAGATCTTGGCTGCTGCCCTATGAATGTCCTTGTTTCGCAGAGTATAAATGATAGAGTTGAGGAGAGGAGTGATCACAACATAGAAGACTGCAATTTGTCTATCACGATTAGATGACGAATCAGTCTTTGGAAGCAGATACACACAGATGGAAGGGCCATAAAACAAGGAGATGGGAGACACAGGTAGAGAAAGCCTTGTGCCTCCCCACCTGTGATTTCATTTGTGACACAGAACGAAGAATAAATCCATAGGAGGTCAATATAAAAGAAAAGGGACCCAGAAGGACACATGAGCCTATGCCAAAAATGATGTCCTCAGTAATACTTGTATCACCACATGCAAGTTTCAACACCATTGGCAACTCACATATGAAGTGATTGATCTCATTGGGACCACAATAGTTTTGGCAAATGAGGCAGACAATACAAATCACACAGACCAGAGGAGCTGTGGTCCAGCATGCTAAAGTGAACTGCAACTGACACTGTTTACCCATGAGAACAGGGTAAAGTAAAGGGCAGCAGATTGCCAGGTAGCAGTCATAGGCCATGACCTCCAATAAGAGAAGCTCAACAGAAGCTGTGGCCAAGGCTATGTACATCTGGATCATACAGAGTGTGAAAGAAATGGTTCCATCATCTGCCAGGAGCTGAGTCAACATGAGAGGCATGGTGCTGGTAACATAACAGATATCTACCCCTGCAAGTTGGGAAAGAAAATAATACATGGGTGTGTGGAGTTTTACATCACCCTGCACCAATATCATGATCAGCATGTTCCCCAAAACTGTAAGCAAGTAGATGATAAGAATAATCCCAAAGAGGAGAAGCTGGATTTTTCTCTGGCTGGTGAGTCCTAGGAGGATGAATTTCTTGACGGAGGTGAAGTTCTCAGCTTCTGTCATGGCCTCCTGTCTGAGGAGAAGGAAAAAGAATGAGGGACCATTAGAATGACTGTCATTTTTAAAAAATATGGAATTGCAAACATAGCCATGACAACAAACAGCCATTTTTCATATCAGGAATTATTCCAGGATATCATATTATCAACATTTGAAGATAAGGGTGCTTTGTTGCATGGTAATCAAAATTGCCACGAGGTAAAAAATATATTCCTGGTCTTGTTTTCCTATATTTGAAGCAAAATAAATTTGCTGTATAAATATGTTAATAAGTATCTAAAGAATCTAAATAACTTATTTGGGGTGAAGTCGTGTTTTCTGCCAGCTGTAGCTTTTATGAGTTTAAATATTTGATCTCATGTTCAGAATTTTTTCAGTAACTGTAGTTCTGACAGACTAACAAAGTGAACAAAAACATAATTGTGAAAAAATTGCCAGAGCTTCAAAAACTGCATTTTCCCCTGCTGGAAAATATATGTAAGGCACTTCTAATCATGAGTTGCAACTCATGTATGGCCACCAAAATAAGGAAACATAGATGTGAAAGTCTTGGATGATTCTATGTCAAGATAACTTGAATAGAAATCTCAAATAGTGTACATACTTTCAGTAACAGTTTAAAAAGCAATACTTGTGAGAAGGAAAGCTCCAGGATCTTTCCAAAAGAAAAAGAAATAAAGCTTCAGAAACTGCAAACATTTTCCCATGCTGGAAAATATACATAAGACAGTTATATCCCTGGTTTGAAACTCATGGATGGGCAACAAAATAAAGAAATATAGTTGTGAGTTTCTTGAAGGATTCTATTTCTAGATTGCTCGAATAGTACTCTCAAACGTAGTATGTATTTTCAGGAACAGTTTAAGAAGTAATACTTGTGAGAGGAAAAGTTCTAGGGTCTATCCAAAAGAAAAGAAAAGAAATATCTGGGTATGCTTCATCAACCTTTATTTCAGTTAAATTCAGATTAGGAAACAAGTTAGAACATGCCAATTGTTGCAATATTTTCAGGATCAGACTCAATAATTAAAATAAGAATAGTATGTTAAAATAAAGCTCTGTTTAATCACAGATGGCATTCTATATTCACTGAATATTCACAAATAGAAGCACTGAAAAATGGCATACAGCTCCTTATATATACAAGGGGAGGAGCTAGATATGGGAGTGGTTAGACATACATACATTAAGCAATGGAAATAAGTTAACTCTTGATATACTGTACAGATACTATTTACATGATGGAGAATAAAGCATTTACTTGTGACAAATCCCCCTCTAAATGCTGATTCGACATATGACAATAATTACATTCAGATTCAGAACAATATAAAACTTGTAGCTTGGTAGTTAAGTATTTGTGTTGTTTAGAAGGTAAAGGTTTTGTCAAGATGTCAGCTATTTGCTCTGATGTTTCACAATGAATAGCTTTAATAAATCCGTCTTGTGATAATTGCCTTACATGTTTGAATTTTATATCTATATGTCTAGATCGCTGTCCAATAGCATCAGTTCTAGATATTTCGATGGCAGCTTTGTTATCTTCATGTATGATATAAGGCAATGAAGGTTTTTTCCAAATATTAGACAATAAATCATTAAACCATACTAGGTTATTTGATGCTTTAGACAGACAAACATATTCTGCCTCAGTAGTTGATGTAGCTACCAAATCTTGCTTACCAGTGTACCAGTAAACTGGGCAGCCGTTAAGGAAAAATATATAGCCAGATGTACTTTTTCTACAAGTGACATCACCAGCCCAATCTGCATCTGCATAACATGTGAGAATGGGTTCATTTGTATTATTGGGTTCTAATAACAAGCAGAAGTCTAAGCTATTTTTTAAGTATCTTAATATCCTCTTGACAGCTTCCCAATGGTATGATAATGGTTTACTGACATGTCTGGATAATAAGTTAAGGGGTAAAGCAATATCAGGTCTAGTCCAGTTAGAGATATAGAGAAGAGAGCCGATAACAGACCTATACAATGTGTTATCTTTAAATTCTGGAGATGACTCATCAGTGTTTCTTAGAAAATCAGTCTGCATGGGAGTATCACATGGTTTGGCATCATTTAGGTTACATTTGTTTAAGAGTTCTATAATTTTATCCCTTTGGGAAAGTTTGAATCCCTTCTTTGTTTTGCTGATTTGAACACCAAGATATTTGTTTACTTTCCCTAATGATTTTAAGGAAAAGTGTTCATTGAGTTTTGTTACAAAAGTTTCTCTCCTTTTTGTATCTTTGCCTATATATAGAATATCATCAACATAAATCAATACAAATTCTGGAGAATCACCTTCACTCTTAACAAAGAAACAATTGTCAGCAGTAGTGGCAACAAAGTTCATAGTTTTAAGTACTTTGACCAAACATTCATACCATCGCTTGCCAGATTGTTTCAATCCGTATAGACTTTTGTTTAATAGCCATATATCATTTTTGTTTGTATATTGACTATGAGGAGCTCTTACATATATATCTTTATCTAATTTGGCATGTAAATATGCAGTTTGTATATCATATTGAAATACATCGAGATTAAGTGCTGATGCTATAACTAGAGCTGTTTTAACACTCTCAGTTCTTACAGTAGGAGAGTAAGTGTCTGTATAATCCTCAGGATATTTTTGAGCATAACCTTGTGCGACTAGTCTGGCTTTATACAGTGTGTTACCTCCTTCCAAATTCTTAATTTTATATATCCACCTGGTACCAATAATAGTCTTATCCCTTGGGGCTTGTGTGGGTGTAAAAACATTCAATTCTTGTAAGCTATTCATCTCCTTGGTCATTGCTGATTCCCACTTTTCTCTTTCTTTGGGGGGAAGTTTCAGCACTTCTTCATAAGTGTTTGGTGTTACTATTTCTCCATACATATACATTACATAATCTTTGTATTTATTAGGCACCTGATTTCTGTTACTTCTGGTTGTTCTCACTGGTATACTATCATTGTCATGTAAATACCTTGCTTCCTTTTTTGTTACTGAATCAGTTTTTATTTTGTGTTGACTATTTGTCCATGTTCTAACTTTGTTTTTGCGTGTGCTGTTATTGTTTTTCTTTTCAATATTCTTATTTTGATGTTCAGTGTCTGAATTGGTGTTTGGGAATATTTCATTAAGGTGTATTTTGGACCAATTGGCCTGTTCATGAAATACTGCTGTTCTTGAAATTATGAATCTGTTATTGTTATCAATAAATCTGTATCCTTTTGTGCCTGTTTCGTATCCCATGAATTTAAGTCTTCTGGATACGTTTTCACCTTTACGCCTTAATTGTTTAGGTATATGTACGTCTGCAGTGACTCCAAATATATGCATGTGTGTTAACTTAGGTTTCCTACCGTACATCACTTCATATGGTGTTTTATTCACTATGCTGGACCAAGTCCTATTTTGGGTGTAATTGGAAAATTGTAAAGCTTCTGACCAGAATTGTTTACCTAAACCAGCATCTTCTAATGTGGATCTAATCATGGTTTGTAGTGTCGAGTTCTTTCTCTCTACCACTCCGTTCTGGAATGCAGAGAAAGGACTAGATGTGTAATGCAACATCCCTTTATCTTTTAGCCATCGTGAGAATTCGTTTGACATGAACTCACATCCTCTATCTGTCATAATTTGTTTTATTCTAATGTTGTGTTGTGTCTCTGTGCGTTTGTAAAATTCTTTGAATTTCTGAAATGTTTCATCCTTATGTCTTAATGTGTAGACAAACCCATAATGACTATAGTCATCCACAATGGTTAGGAAATAGCGTTTTTATATGTGATTGATGGTGTCAATGGGCCAACTAAGTCCATGTGTACTAATTCAAAGATTTGTTTGGTTGACCTGGTTGATTTTTTGGGCCTGGGGCTAGTTTTGAGTTTTGTGGATTTACACACTGAGCATTCTAGGTAGTTTTTACAGTTTTTTTATTTTAACACCATCAGCATGTTCAATCATTTTTTGTACTACAGGAAAACTAGCATGTCCTACTTTTCTATGTAAGACATGAGCACATTCATCATGAATGGGTTTGCCTATATTAGGTCTTTTATCATTGGATGGGTTTTTGTTGTTATGAACTACCTCATGTTCCTCATTATCACTATTACTATTTTCTTCGTTATTTATGTCATTGTCATCCTCTATGTTGGAATCAATATTGTGTAAACATCTTTCATTTGTTATTAAGTAAGGTAAGCCTCCTTTTACAATGACAGTACCTACGCTTGTTTCATTTTTCTTTAAAGCTGCATTCCCTTTTGAAAAGACTATGTTTATGCCAGATTCTCTGCTTAGTTTTATTGCACTAA
Source organism: Arizona elegans (assembly GCA_022577455.1). Lineage (NCBI taxonomy): Eukaryota > Metazoa > Chordata > Lepidosauria > Squamata > Colubridae > Arizona > Arizona elegans. The sequence goes on along the minus strand of JAKOOJ010000069.1, from coordinate 417,725 downwards.
GTATGTTATGAGGTATTTCAGGTATTAACAATACCCCCTCTATTTTTCCTAGGCCAGGTAAGATTATATTTCCTCTACCTATGACTTGGACCTTCCCTTGATTAGCTACTTTGATTACAAATTTATCTTCAACAAACGAAGATAATATATTTTTGTTGTGTGTAGTGTGATTTGTTGCACCAGAGTCAATGAGCCAATCGTTATCTTCTGGTCTATGTATGTTGTTGTTGTTGTGTTTGTTCAGTCCATTCAATGAACCAGATTTTCTATCTCTTGAATCATCTCTACCCCCTCTATGTTCCTTATAGATGGGTGGACTACTATATCTATGTCTGTCAGTGGATGACTGTCTGTTGTGATATCTATCTCTATGATCTGTCCTATGTTTATCTCTGAGAAATTTAGGACAATCTCTCCTATTATGCTCCTTGGACCCACAATTATGGCATTTGATTGGTTCATGGTACCTTTCTTGAAATGCCACTTTCTTATATTGCTTATGCTCTATGTGATTATTATAACGATTTCTTCTCGAATTGTCTTCAGCTATCAACCTATTAGAAAGGTTTTCTATGGATAAATACCCTAAATTGATTGTATCTAAATGGGATATATAATTATTCCAAGATGGGTCTAATGAATTGATAATAACACTTTTCATTGTTTGATCTGAAATTATTTCTCCTCTTAGTTGTAATTCTGCTCTGACTTTGTTTAAGTATATTAAATGTTCACTTATGGTGACCCCAGATTTTAACCTGGCTGAAAAGAAATCATTAGACATTCTTGTTGTAGTGGCTACACTATCACTGTGAAACAGCTTAAACATGCATTGAACAATTTCTGATACAGTTAGATTTGACTTAATACTATGATACATAGCAGGAGATATACTGGATATTAGTAAGAAAAATGCTCTACGGTGTAGGCAGTCCAATCTTAAAGTCCAAGGTCTTTTTGGAGGGTTAGTAATGAAAAACAATAAATTTTCTTTCATAAAGACAACTTGGAGCTGTTGGCACCACTCTTGTAAATTAACACCATCTACCCTCAGTTTTGGGAAATCATTGGGTAAATTCCCAATGTTGTTAGCTCCATTACTTACAACTGGAGGAAGTCCATGGTCTTCTAAGTGTTGGTAACCGCAGAATGGCATGGGGATGCTAGCGACGACTTTAAATGGCAGTCTCTGTCTTTCTCTTGCTTCGAAGCTGTCTGTGTAGCTTTGCACATGCGCATTGTCCATTTCGCTCCTGAAGTCATGGTGAAAGGTTCTCGTCGCTGCAGCTCCCTCGCATTGTTCTTCTTCGGAAGACTCGGTCTCTGGTTCAGCCTTGGGAGTCCTGGTGGCGATGGGAGTCCTTTTATTGAGAGCGCTGGTCTCTGGAATTGTTTGCGGCGTAGGTTGGTATCTGCAGGGCTCTCTGGGTTCAGGCGTCGATGCTTTCGCTGTCTGCATAGAGGCGTGCGATCTTCGGGAAGTTCGTTTACTCACTGTTCTTCCTTTTGTTTTTTTACTGCAGTTTTTCGCTGATTCTTTAGTTATTTTCAATTTTGACCCAAAAGTTGCAAAAAGCGTTTTCATTGCAGACTCTACTTGATTTTCTATTGATTCTTCTTCAGTCTCTGTGTCAGACTCTTCTGATGTATGGATCTTTTCTCTTTTGTTTTTTGCATCAAGTAAGTCCTTTCGCGCCAGATATTTTGAATCTTGTCTTCTGATTGGCTCTTCATCGCTTAGACTGAAGGTTCGTTGAAACCAAGATGGCTGCCATTCAAAATTTTGCGCGGGACCGTTGTTCTTCTCCTTCGTTGCATTTTTGTCTGTAGACAAATCGCTCACCTTTTTTGAGTCTTTATTTTCATCTGTAACGATGTGCTTTTCTCTCGCTGCTCCGCTTTTTTTCAGTAAGTCTTGGAGGTTCGCGATGAGGTTTTCATCGTTCTTTTGATCTTTTAAAAGTTTTAGTATTTCTGACCTGAGTTTGTTATTTTCTATTTCGTTTTCTTTTTGATCATTGTTCTCATCTATTATTTCTTCGTTGTCTGTAGTACAGTCTTCAGATTCTCTCGATATTTCAGTTGCGTATTCATCAATTATTTCTTGTTCTGCTTCCATTTCTTTAGTATATGCCCTGGTGTTGGGTCTTATTTTTTTGCTTTTTGATTTTTCTCTCTCAGACATTGTTGAATTTTTTATTGAGTCAATTAACCATCCTCTGCTACCAAATTGTTGCAATATTTTCAGGATCAGACTCAATAATTAAAGTAAGAATAGTATGTTTAAATAAAGCTCTGTTTAATCACAGATGGCATTCTATATTCACTGAATATTCACAAATAGAAGCACTGAAAAATGGCATACAGCTCCTTATATATACAAGGGGAGGAGCTAGATATGGGAGTGGTTAGACATACATACATTAAGCAATGGAAATAAGTTAACTCTTGATATACTGTACAGATACTATTTACATGATGGAGAATAAAGCATTTACTTGTGACACCAATATTAAGCTTTCTTTATCCTAGTAACACAGATCGTTTTTCTAGGAAAACAAAAGATATCTCAGCAGAATTTTGTAATGAGATTATAAAGGGAACTCAGGGAAGTTCAGGGAAGATCAGGAAAGAATGTTTCAAAAACCAAACATCATAGAAATTGTTCTAACAATGTCTAGCTAGTATTTGAATAATGAAATTAGAACATACCGGTTTCAAACTTAACCTAATCTACTAACACAAATTAATTTTCTAGGAGAACAAAGATAATCTCATCAGCTCTACATTACCTTCTTTGGATGGTGTTATATGTTGCTACTAAAGTGCCCAGTACAATCATCCATTTGCTTTTTATGAAATCCAAATATTGTGTATCTGTTCTGGCATTGGTGATTCTCCCTTGGAAGACCCCACAGAAACTGTCACCGAAGGTTTCTCAGTAAAAACTGAAACAGTTCTTTGGGCAGGAGCTCAACATATTCATGACTACTAAGAACACCTAAATTCTCATAGGGGAATAATACACTCTCTGAAGAAGCCTTGCAATTATTACAATGTATGAACACATAGAGATCAGTAAGGGATTCTGCAGAATACCGTTGAGAATATAAAACTTTCTTTGCTTTTTTTTCTCTTCAAAATTAATGTTGAAAGAAAAATGGTATGAGATCATGATTGAGGACCCAGTTGTGGGGGCAATAAGATGACTTTGTATAAATATACAAAAGGATGAAGGCTATTGCTGAGCACATTGTAAGCCGCCCTGAGTCTCCGGAGAAGGGCAGCATATAAATCAATTTTTTTTAAAAAAATGATCCCAATGAAATTTCTCTTGTCCCTTTGGTCATTTCCACTAAATTGTTCCTGCTTTGTTGTTCTTCATCTTGACCTCTTGGGTTTCTTAAAAAACTAATCAAGAACAGAACATTATTTGAATATATCAGCAGAGGTAAAATAATGAATAGCCAACAACACTCTCTGTCTATGTCCATTTTCAAAACCAAGAAAGATTGTGGTGGGGGAGGGCTTGGTGCTCTCTGAGCTTGCTTGTTTTCTTGCAGATGTTTCCAGGGGTGAAATCCAATTTTTTTTTACTATCAGTTCTGTGGGCGTGGCTTGGTGGATGTGATGTGGCTTGGTGGGTGTGGCTTGGTGGTGTGGCAGGGCAAGGAAACTGCAAAATCTCCATTCCCACCCCACTCCAGGGGAAGGATATTGCAAAATCTCCATTCCCTCCCCACTCTGGGGCCAGCAAGAGGTGGTATTTGCCGGTTCTGCAAACTATTCAAATTTTCCACTACCGGTTCTCCGAACTGCTCAAAATTTCCGCTACCAGTTCTCCAGAACCTGCTGGATTTCACCCCTGGATGTTTCCCAAACTATGTAATATCATCATTGTTAGTAAGGAGTGCAGTTTGCTGTCAGTTTATATTCTAGTGTCTTGTCCTGTTATGGAATGATGAGACCAAACAACATTCCTGGGTCAGCCAAAGACAGTTTTTATTGCGCAAGGTTCAGAGCCAGATTTGTACCTGAAACTTTGAACCAGGAAAGAGCTGTGATACCTCTGTTTTTATACATTTCTAAGACAAAGGATTCAGTGAGATCATGCATTTTCCATATATGGTTAACATGAGATCATACATTTTTCCATATATGGTTAACATACACTTGTTATATGATAATTGACACATTTCCTAATTACTAAACCATTAGTAAACCATTATTTTTAGTTTATAAGATTATCTTAGCTTAGACAACCTTCCTTAAGTGCTTTTAGTTGCTAATGGGAAATTTACTGCTGTCCTTGGGTAAATTTATTGGATTAAGTAACTCTTTGTAACATATATGTCCTTGTCTATGACAGTGGGGCCCCTCAAATGTTTTCCATATGGCTTGTCCTTCCGTGACATCTAGGCCTCATCAAAAGATATATTACCACTTAATAGGGTTTAGCTGATTTTTAATATAATCTCCAAGCAAGCACTTTTCTATCTTATAATAATGTGAATAGAGAGGGTCTCTTAGAGTTCATGTAGCTAAGCAGTTTTTCTCTTATAATAATGTGAATAGAGAGGGTCTCCTAGAGTTCATGTAGCTCACTCTGTGTGATTCCTTCTTTTATTCACATTATTTCCCCCCTTTGAAAGTTTTTCCATGCAGAAACTTTCACCATTCCTTACATGTTCAACTCTTTAGTAAATATCATTCCATTCCTTTGGATAAACAAAGCTAACATATAATATCTAACAAAATATGACTAATCTAGGCAAGAGATAGGTATTTCTTGATCTTCACTCTCTTAATCCTTGGAGGTACTCCCTCCATTCTTTCCCAGACTCCATTTCTACATATGTGTCTGTTTCAGAGTCTTTATTTTCAAGAACGCGCTCTGTCAAATTAACTCCTTTTCAGTCTGTATCTCTTTCATTGATCAGATAGATAGCTGTTTCAGCACAGGGATTGCACAAGGAATAAAAACTAGGCCTGCCACAGCCATATCAACAAGAATAACATTTGTTTAATCCAGCCGGATCCAGGCAACCAAGAAAACCACATGTCCGGTGTTTGTAACCTCTGACCTATCTTGGTTGCCCTATCCTGCAATTCCTTGGCAACTTCCCTGACCACACCTGATTTATTCATATAGAAACAACAGTCTTCTCCCAGAAATACACACATACCTCCTCTCTCTGCGGTTAGGAGGTCTAAGGCACGTCGATTTTGTAGGACCACTGCTGCCAATGAATCTATCTGGTCTTGGACTTCTACCAGGGTTCCAGCAATTTGGTTCAGGCTTTCTTGGAGCTCCTCTGATAATTGCTGAAACTGTATTACTGAGTGTGTCATTCCACCTATACCTGTTCCAACTGCAGTTCCTATCCCCATGATTACTAATAGTGGGACTAGGGTTGGTACCCGTTTCTGAACATGTCCCGTGAGAGGAACAGGGATTGTATGTTCTCCACTGACAACACCTATTTTAGGAAAAAGGTGTACTAGTGTGCATGTTCCGGTCCAATTTGTTGGCAAACATAAATACACATTCTTCCCGCATAAGAAAAAAACTCCTTTTTCCCTTACACATATGTCTATGTTCATGGAGAAAGCATGGGTCCGATGGTTCTTTTCATTAGTCCAGACCCCAAAAGTCCCTGCCACAAACATTCCAGCCAGCGGCTGTAATGGGACTTCTAGTGAAGGGTCCTTTTGCTTATCTCTGAGGATTGGACCTTCAAAAAGATACCGGGAGGTAGTATTCCCAGGGGGAAAGAAGACACATAAACCTGTGCTGGACCTAATGGAAAGCCAGATAGGGAAGCGAGGGGGCTGGAATAGACTGGGGCACCCCTTCCATCCTCCCCATCTTGTGATGATGGCAGTTGGTGGTGATGAGAAAGTGAGTGGTGTGCAGAAGGAAAAAGATCTTTGGTTAGTTTTACATCCCTAAGGTTCATTCTAGGACCAAGGTACACTTCTGATGGACACTGTTCTTTTGTCAGGGATCCTACAGGCCTACCAGGTTTCTGATGTCTCTTTATATACAGGGAGGGTGACCCTTTGATTTCCACACCTGTGGCTATTGCGCCGGTGAAATGTAGTGGGTTCCAATAAGCCAGGCAACTCCAAGTGACTTCAGCATCTCTTTATTACATAGTAAAAGCAGTAGTAAAAGGCTAGAACAAGCTTAGCTAACCAGAAACAGACCAAGAATATATACTGTTAAGGCTGCTGCTACAGGCTGGCCACAGGGTGGAGTAATTGACCAGCAAAGCTGATTGGGCCTAAAACCCCGGCCAGCTGTTGGTAGAACAAATGACCACTGGGCGGGGCCATTGCAACCCGGAAGCACAGGTAAGCCGATCCCAAGACACAACACTCCTCCCCTCTAAGTGCGAATTGCCCCGCAGACATAGTCTTTAAGGTATGTGGGCAACCGCCATTCTCGGCACGACCTACGTGGCAAGATCTTTTCTGGGGAGGTGGCCCCCTCCCCAGTAATATTTGGAGTTTTAGCCACTAGAGGTTCCACGATCACATCCACCGGCCCCGTCTCCGGCTGAGATCGACTGGCCTCCAAATTAGCGGGGATCTCCAACCTTGCCGGTTCTTGCTCCAGCCCTACAGGACTGGGTAGGGCAAGTTCCCGCTGTGGCTCTGGGAGGTGCGGATACTCCAACACTTCCGTCTCCTCCTCTGGAGGGATTACCCTCCGCCTCAACTGATCAATGTGACGTCCCCAGATGGCCCCCCCACTCTGTGGAAACCTCATATGAGGTGGGCCCCTTGACCCGTACCACATAGCCAGGCAACCAAACCGGGCCAATTCCATAGTTCTGAATATATACTGGGTCCCTGGGGAAGAACCCCCTGGGTACTCCCCTATTCTCCGTATTGGGCCTTAGAATGGGTGCCCTATCGGGATGGAGCCTATCTAATAAGGTGGTGAGCCTTCGCCCCATAAGCAGCTCGGCAGGACTATAACCCGTCGCTGTACATGGGGTGGTATGCTGTGCAATTAGAAATTGGGCTAAACGATGTTGTAAGTCCCCATCCCCCAATCGCCTGAGCCCCTCCTTGGCCGTACACACCATACGTTCGGCCTGACCATTCGTGGCAGGATGGAACGGCACCGACCGTATGTGTCGGATACCGTACTTCCGAGTAAACTCTAAGAACTCCCTTGACGTGAAAGCTGTACCATTGTCTGACACAAGCGTATCAGGCAGCCCAAAAGTGGCAAACAACTTTCTCAAAGCTCTGACTGTAACGGCCGTAGACGTGGTGGAAACGGGGACAACTTCTAACCATTTTGAGTGGGAATCCACCACTATAAAGAACATTTGTCCCCGTACTGGCCCAGCAAAATCTACATGGAGACGGGACCATGGTTTCCGGGTGTCCTCCCATGTCTGCCCTGGAGCGCGGGGCGGAACTGGACGTGACTCCTGACAGGGCCCACAACCCCGAACCCATGTCTCAATTTCTTTATCGATCTTGGGCCACCACACATAACTTCGGGCAAGGGCTTTCATTCGCACTACCCCGGGGTGTGCTTCATGTAGCACTTCCATGACCCGTTTGCGTAGCGGGGGTGGAACCACCACCCTGCACCCCCACAACAGACACCCCTTGTGCACTGATAACTCCCCTTGCTTCTCAACATATGCCGTAAACTCTGGACCCGGCTTGGCCTCCGGCCACCCCCTCCCCACCCAGTCCAGGACCCGGGAGATGACTCGATCCCTAAATGAGTATTTTGCAATGTCCTTGGCGTGGAGGGGTGCATCTGGGAGGTCCTCCAGGAGCATTACGGCATAAGCCGGGGCGGGGTCAGGCCCACTCTCTGGTAATGGAAGGCGACTCAGCGCATCAACATGCCCCATGGCTTTGCCCTTCCGATATACCAGAGAGTACTGGTACCCAGCCAGAAATATGGACCACCTAAGAACCCGGGGTGAGAGTACCTGTGGCGTCTGGCGATCGGGTGCGAAAAGTCCCAACAACGGCTTATGATCTGTTAAGATGGTGAAAGGCCTGCCGTAAAGGAAATCATGGAACTTTTTTACCCCCTTTACTATCGCTAGGCCCTCCTTATCTATTTGAGCATAGTTCCGCTCAGCTGCCGAGAGGGTCTGTGAAAAATATGCTACCGGAACCTCCTTCCCATTCGGCAACACATGGCCCAAAACGGCCCCTACCCCATAAGGGGATGCATCACACGCTAAAACCACCGGGAGCGACTCATCAAAATGGGCCAACACGTTGTTAGAAATCAATAAGTTCTTGGCAGCCCAAAACGCTGCTTCCTGCCGCGGGCCCCAAGTCCACTTGGCCTGTTTGTCCAGGAGTCTATGAAGGGGTTCCGCGACCGCTGCCTTGTGAGGTAGGAAAGCATGATAAAAGTTTAAAAGGCCGAGGAATGCTTGCAATTCTGCCTTACTCGTGGGGGCAGGTGCGTCGCAGATTGCCCGTACCTTCTCCGGTGCCGGGTGAATACCACTGGCATCAACCGTAAACCCCAGCAAGTCCACTCACTCCACCCCCAAAAGGCATTTTTTCTCATTTAACTTTCAGTCCTGCCGCCTGAAACCTTTGCAACACAGCTCGTAGTCGGGCAACAAATTCTGACGACGTCGGGGCGGAAATTAGCACATCGTCAAAAAAGGGCGTTACTCCCGGCAACCCTTTCAAAAGTGAGTCCATTAAGTTCTGAAAAATCCCGGGTGCGACACGAACCCCAAATTGTAGTCTTTTCACCCTAAAAGCCCCCCTGTGTGTAATGATCGTCTGTGCGTCGGCCGTCGCTTCATCAACCTGCAGCTGTTGATATGCCTGGGCCAAGTCCAGCTTGCCAAAGACTTTAGCCCCCGCTAACGTGGCCAGGACGTGTTGTACAACCGGAACTGGATAGGCGTGGTCGGGCAATGCCTTATTGAGGGTGCATTTATAATCCCCACAGAGGCGGACCGCCCCATCCGGCTTCACTGGGGTCACAATTGGGGTTTCCCAAGACCCGTGAGGAACCGCTTCCAAGACTCCTTGGGCAACCAACCAGTCCAACTCAGCGTCGATCTTAGGCTTCAAAGCAAAGGGGACCCGGCGTGCCTTGAGTTTGATGGGCCTCACGGCCGGGTCCAACTGAAGGGAGATTGGAGGGCCATTATATAACCCCAACGAGCCATCAAATACAGTCGGGAACTCCACGCAGACCTTTATCAAGTCCGGGTCTGCGGTTCTAATCATGTTCACCCCGGTCACCTCAATGCCTAGAGGGCCCATCCAATTCCTGCCTAATAAGCTTGTATACGGCCCTTCAGTTATAAACAATTCGAGGTTCTGTCGGACCCCCTTGAATCCAACCTCGAATGTTCCAACCCCCTTCAATGCTATAGGATTTTTCTGGAAGTCATTTAACTTGAATGGGGGGGCTTCAAGTGAGGACAACTTTCCGGGGCAAATACTCCGAAGTGTTTTAGCCAAAATAATGGACACAGGGGATCCCGTGTCCAAGAATATGGGACACACTGTGCCCTCAATGTTAACTACTACCCTGATGGAACTTGGGGCTTCAGAGCTAAGGCTGTATACTTGCAAGAGTTCATACTGAGGCCGGGCCGCGTCCACTTCGACGTTTGCTGTCTGTCTCCATCGCGGGCTCCGGCTCTGCTCTCGACCCCCCTTAGCTCGACATGTGCGGGCGATGTGTCCCAACTTCCCGTATCGCCGACACTTAGCGTCCCGGAACTGGCAAGTCCTCCGTAGATGATCCCCGCCACAGCTGCCACACTGATGTCCAATGGCCTCCGACGCGTTGTTCCGAACCGTTCCTCCGCCGGCCCAAGGGGCACTCCCACGCCTCATCAATCGCACGTCCTCCCTTCCCGAGTCGGAATCCTCTGCGGGGCTCTCCTGATGAAACCTCACCCAACTGGGTGTTGGCGTGGTTCCCCCCTTCCGGGCCTCTGGGGCCGTCTCCTCAGCCGCGATAGCGATGGCCAGGGCATCTTCCATCTTAAGATCTTTTTTTGAACAAAATTTCCTCAACAACTTCTTGTCCGTCTGTCCACATATAAACTGGTTAAATAAAGCCTCGTTCAAGTCATTAAATTCACACCAGCGAGCCAATTTGCGCAACTCTGCCAAAAACATTGTGGCTGGCTCGGCAACCAAACGCCTGCGATTAAAAAACTCTACCCGCCGAGACACCAACGTTGGTTTAGGTGCTAAATGGGCCATAATAATGCCCACCAGGTCAGAGTAGGGGAGCTGATCCACTTTCCTTGGGTGCACAAGACTCACCGCTAGCCCACACAAGTCATTTCCGCAGCAATTCAGGAACCAGTCTCGCCGTAGCACCGGAAAAAGGACTCCAGCCGCGCTTGGCATATTTCCCACGTATCCGGGCGGCGTATGTCAAACTCCAACAATGCTGCCGCACCAGCCAACCCCAACTGGGGGGGCGGGATGGCAAGGGCACCTGCATGCAAGGTGGCAGACGTACCGGTGTTACTGGAAGCGCTCGTAGTCTCCCTCGAGGAGCTCATTGACTTCAGCTTGGAGCAACCGCCGGCTCTGAATTGCTGGCTGCGTGGGCTGGTGCAGCGTGGTCTCGTGCCGAGCTGCGATGCCGTGCAACGCTGAAGAAGCCACTTCCTTCAACATCCCACCTTCGTCGCCAGTGAAATGTAGTGGGTTCCAATAAGCCAGGCAACTCCAAGTGACTTCAGCATCTCTTTATTACATAGTAAAAGCAGTAGTAAAAGGCTAGAACAAGCTTAGCTAACCAGAAACAGACCAAGAATATATACTGTTAAGGCTGCTGCTACAGGCTGGCCACAGGGTGGAGTAATTGACCAGCAAAGCTGATTGGGCCTAAAACCCCGGCCAGCTATTGGTAGAACAAATGACCACCGGGTGGGGCCGTTGCAACCCGGAAGCACAGGTAAGCCGATCCCAAGACACAACAGCCGGCAATAGGGAGGCGGCTTTTTCCCAGCCGTTGGAATGCCTTATAAAAATCTCCTTGCAACTTTGATGTTGCTGCTTTGTGTCTAATATCCTTTTTAAGGACTAGGGTAGCTTTTGTCCTTTCCCAGAGATCTTGCTCAACTGGGACAGCATGATAAAATGAAGGACTAGCAGATAAACACAACCAGCAGTTTTGACCTAGGGTAGGGTCATACTGATTAACAAGGTTTTGACCCAATTCCAGTATCCTTGATATGTAGTCCCCTCTTCTCAATTGTTGCAGGGGCCCGTTCTCCTTTTCTATTCCTCCCTTTACCGGGATTGTCAAACTCTTAACCTTAGGTCTAGGGGTTGGTTTAGGAATAAGGTACCCACTCCACCTTCTGATGCCACGTTGTTGGCGGGAGTGGACTTGACCCAAAGTGTCCCCATTCAGTGTCCTGATGCTGCTAGGTCCCCTGGGATTCTTGACATCTTCAAATCCTTCCGCAGGGACAAGGGGGATTTATTGGACACTGACGCAACATTGGGAACTACTGTTCAAGATAGTATCACTCACTAGACCTTTTAGATAATAGTACCCAAAGCCATAAATAAATCATAATGACCTAATTCCTACACTCACAAGGCCTTAAGAGCGCAAGACCCATAGTTTACAAATTCACGTCAGGAAGAGGGTTAGGGGTATACGTAACTTGGGGTAGGGCAATATCAATTGTAGTCCTAGGTTTCCCACAGAACTGGTCCTTATATATATAAAACAATACCAACAGAAGGGCTAAAACAGCTATTGCCCAGAGTCCCCACACCCAATCTTCCTCAAACATGAGTGTCTTTAAGTAGTGCTCACTGGATTCTATCACAGTTAATGGATTTTACATTACAAATTACAGTCATGGAATGTTGTCTTCCTCCGTTCCAAGCTTCGGCCGTGCGCGGGGAACCGTCTTCCGGGGTGGTTCAGCAAGGCTGACGATCACCACCGTGCGTTAAGAGTCCGTTGCTGGTAGGACTCAGCAGGGTGTATTCTTCTTGAACTTCAGCACCAATGGCCTGTCAGTTTTTGTTACCTGGTATGTGACCGGATCACTCTGGTCTGCGGGCTTCAGTCTCATCCAGTGGATCCAAGATCTTCCTTCTAAGGTCTTAAAAGCACAATTATAAAACCAATACATCTGGGAGAGCGCACAAAGGAATCTGATCAGTTGTAGTCCTCTTCAGTTGGGAAACAGCATAGGCAACAACTCAGTCCTAAGAAAGAAAAATACAAAAATAGTCCAGATGATGTAGAACGCTATTCCCACTGGTTACTGCCCATCAGTCCATTGGGTTCTTTGGATCGTCAACTTCAATGGATCTCCTTGGTGAGATTCCACCTTCCACTCCTTTGGGGCTGGCACGGGCCCTTTCACTTGGGGTTTAACTTCCTTCCAGCTCCAGATCAACATCCAACCATCATGGTGGAATTTATGGACTGGAAACTTCAAAGGTGGTGTTTGGGCTAATAGTCCTTGTTTCCTAAGAACTTCAAAATATCTGGACAGTTTATACACATATTGTTTCAATACTTTGTCTCTGGTTTCCAGGGAATCAATGCATATGCTTCCTGTAGTGAAAACTACTCCAAACAACAGTTCATATGATGATAATCTTTCTAGGTTGGGTATAATAAAACTCTTGACACCACTGTTGCTGTAGCATTACTGCAGGGAAAAGCTTCAACCCACCCTATGAGGTGGTCCACTATGACCAATAAATATTTTACTCTCCCCACTTTTGGTAATTCTGTAAAATCCACTTGAATGCATTGAAATGGTCTTAAAGCTGGTGGTCTCCCACCCATCTGTTGTTTCCTGACAGCTTGTTCATTCATCTTTTTACAAATCAAACATTTGTCTATAATTGATTTTGCTAAAGAATATATCCCAATACAACCATAGCATTTTAAAAGTTCATCTACAATAGCTTGAATTCCCCAATGACTCCACCCATATTTTGCCAAATGTATGCACTATCCCAAATGCATACTTGGAATCTGCCTATTTTTCCTTCCAAGATGCATAGAGCCCCCCCCCTTTTTTAAAAAAATTTGATTTATATGCTGCCCTTCTTCGGAGACTCAGGGTTACAATGCGTTAAGCAATAGCCTTCATACTTTTGTATATTGTACAAAGTCAGCTTATTGCCCCCACAAACTGGGTCCTCAATTTACCTACCTTAGAAAGGATGGAAGGCTGAGTCAACCTTGAGCCTGGTGAGATTCGAACTTACTAATTACAGACAGCTGGAGTTAAATTACAATGCATTTGTCTACTGAGCTATCCAGGCTCCCTATCCATAGAGCTTAATTGAGTGCATACAATTCAAAGGTTTGAGCAGACCAATTTCGAGGGAAACCCCTTGTTTCCAGGATCTCTTTAGTGTGTCCTTTTATAATAGCATATCCGTTTTTCCGTACTCCCTCCTCCACCCTAGAGGAACCATGTATAAAAATTGCTTCTCCTTTCTCCAGGGGGTGTTCCTCCAAATCAGTCTTATTTTCATTTGTAAATCAATTACTTCAGCACAATAATGTTCTAATCCAAACTGATCCATTGATCTGGTGTTGGCTAAGAACTGTGCTTGATTCAAATTGTGATCTGTATCACAAAATCAAGTCTGTCTGCTGCATTAAAATTGTTTCATATTTTAGAATTCTGGAATCAGTTAACCACCGCCCCGCTTTTTGTTGAAGGATGGTTCTGACTTGATGTGGGGTGCTTACAATAAGGGCTCCCCCAAAGGTCAATTTCCTACTTTCTTGGACTAATATTGCAGTAGCAGCAATTGCTTGAATACATACTGGCCATCCCCTTATTCTATCAGGAATGATTTTCCTACTCCCTTCACTAATTAAGTGTATTATAATGCTTTGTCCACTTAATCTGATCTCTGTCAATTAAAAACACCACTTCCTCTTCCCATTATCACTTGGTTCCACTACTAAATTCATCAAGGGCTCTCTGTGGAACCCCAAAAGGACTCACCCAACACCACTAGTACTGACTTTCATCATCTGCCATCCTGGCTTCCAAGTCAGCACAAGTCGGTGCAGACCAACTTAAAGGCAACTTTCTGGCTTCCACTAAAACTTCCTCTTTCCCTTCTACTATTGTACGCCATCTCTGTAACAATTTCTAAAAGGGTAACAACTTATGCTGCTAACAAACAAACAATGCCATATTGTTGTAGAAATGACGGGCTGAAGCACATTCCTGGGTCAGACAGATATCTTTATTTGCGCAAAGGTTCAGTGCTATGTTTGGTTATTGCAACCTGAACAGAGAATGATTATTATTCTATGACTTAAATATGTTTTCAAGACAAAAGAGTTCTATGAGCCTTTCCGGCTTCCATATATGGTTACATTAAAAATACATTTCACTTACATTACACTTTACTAATTATCAAACCATTACCTACTATTTAATAAAATTATTTAGGCTACACATTTTCACTACTCCATCATTTACTCATGATTAAACTATTACAACTTTTACTAACCCATCACTTTATGTTTTACAACTGTCCTTTAAGTGCTGTAATGTTTAAATGCTGAAATTATGACTATACTTTAAACAATAAGTAACCTTTTGTATCCCATGTATATCCGTCCAGATGTTCACATTTGATTCTATTAAGAAGATGTATAGAATCAATGGGTTTGACACAGGACCATAGGTCAAGTAATTATGGGGACATCCATGAACTAATTGCTTAGTTTCATTCACCAGAACTCTACTCTTAACTTTCCTGCTGGATGACAGGTGAGCCTCATCAGAAGATATATTTTACTAATAATGGAGTCCAGCTGCCTTTAGCCAGCACGTATCCTTAAGTGAATAGATGAGTTCATTCAAAGGTTACTCAGAGTTCATAGGATTTGATCTGACTTTATATACCTGGCTTGGAATGATTATTTCTTTTAGTCACCTATTATTTTCTTTTATTTACCTTATTTCCACCTCATTACCCACCCCCCCTAATGGAAGTTTTTCCATGCATAAACTTTCATTACTGCTTACACAACACTCTATGTCTTCTAATACACAAAGCTAATATATAATATTCCACACAATACACAACATATGATTAATCTAGGCAAGATAGTACTCTCTCCATTCTTTTCCAGACTCCATTTCGACATATGTGTCTGTATCATGAACTTTTTCTTCAATAAAGCGCTCTGTCAACACGAACGCCTTCTCCTTTTGTATCTCTTTCACTGCTCTGATAGATAGCTGTCTCAGCACAGGGATTGCACAAGGAATAAAAGCTAGGCCCGCCACAGCACAAATTAACAAAAATAACATTTGTTTAATCCACCTGGATCCAGGCACCCAAGAAAACCACATGTCCGGTGTTTGTAATCTTTGACCTATCTTGGATGCCCTATCCTGCAATTCCTTGGCAATTCCTCTGACCACACCTGAGTTATTCATGTAGAAGCAACAATCTTATCCCAGAAATACACACACCTACTCTCTCTGCGGTTAGGAGGTCTAAGGCACGTCGATTTTGTAAGACCACTGCAGCCAATGAATCTATCTGATTTTGGACTTCCACCAAAGTCCCAGCTATTTGATTCAGGCTTTCTTGAAATTCTTCTGATAATTGCTGAAACTGTACTACTGAGTGTGTTAAACCACCTATACCTGTTCCCACTGCAGTTCCTATCCCCCTGATTACTAACAGTGGGACTAGGATTGGTACCCGTTTCTGAACATGTTCCATGAGAGGAACAGGGATGGTATGTTCTCCACTGACAACACCTATTTTAGGAAAAAGGTGTACTAGTGTGCATGTTCCAGTCCAATTTGTTGGTAAACATAAATACGCATCTTTTCCACAGAAAAAGAAAACTCCCTTTTCCCCTACACACATGCCTATGTTCATGGAGAAAGCATGGGTTCGATGGTTCTTTTCATTAGTCCAGACCCCCAAAGTCCCTGCTACAAACATTCCGGCCAGGGGCTGTAATGGGACTTCTAGTGAAGGGTCCCTTTGCTTATCTCTGATGATTGGGCCTTCTAGAAGATATCGGGAGGTATTATTCCCAGGGGGAAAGAGGATACATAGGCCAGTGCTGGATCTAATGGAGAGCCAGATAGGGAAATGAGGGGGTTGGAATGGATTGGGGCACCTTTCCAGGGAGGCATTCCCGGATCCCTTCCATCCTCCCCATCTTGTGACTGTGGCAGTAGGTGGTAATGAGAAAGTGACCTTATGATGAGATGAGTGATGTGCAGAAGGAAAAAGATCTTTGGTTAGTTTTACATCCATAAGGTCCGTTTTAGGACCAAAGGAAATTTCTGATGGACATTGTTCTTCTGTGAGGGATTCTACAGGCCTACCAGGTTTCTGATATCTCTTTACACACAGTGAAGGTGTTCCTATGAGTTCCACACCAGTGGCTATTGGGCCAGCAATAGGGAGGCGGCTTTTTCCCAGCCGTTGGAATGCCTTATAAAAATCTCCTTGTATCGGAGATACTGGTGCTTTATTCCTACTATCTTTTTCAAGGACTATTGTAGCCTTTGTCCTTGCCCAGAGTTGTGGTTTGACAGGAACTGCATGATAAGATGAGGGGCTGGCAGATAAACACAACCAGCATTTTTCACCTAAGCATTCAAAATGCACACAGACATAAAGACATTTTTTTTTAAATGGAGGTAAGAAGAACAGCTTCAAAAATAAAACAAACAATCTAAATGAGGTACTTTGGATCAATGCTCCGAAATATATTTAGATCAAACTTTAGCATCAATTCTCTGCCTGTAGTAAAATGCAAGTCAGAGTCAAAAAAATCTTACAAAATCATTTCTTTTATATAGGTTTAATTAAGCATTTTAAACCTCAAAAATTTCCAGCAAAAAATAAAATCAAAATTGTATTCAGAGCAGAAAAGAAAATATATCTGCATAGCTTTTATATGCAGATTAAAGAGACCGAAACAGCCAGAGGCCAAGCTGCATGAGACGATCACCCACTCCCCCCTCCTTTCTCAGACAGATTAAGAGAAAGGGAAAAAAATGTTTTAAAGCAAGCAGACAAGCCTCACTCCCCCCTTCACTCAGCATTCTTTCAACAAAGAAACACTTTCTGCATTTCTCTCTAGCCTCCACAACTCACAGACATTTTCCACAAATTTCTACTTACTTCACAATAGCAACAACAAAACCTTGCAACTTACTGTTTCTTTATATGAAAGGGAATCAGAGTACATTCACACCAACTTTTACCCTCAACACACTCACATTCGCTCTGCAATCAAACTGCTTGTGTACACCAATTTCACATGCAAAAATCCCACTTCATGCAAACCAATCATTACAATTATTTCAGTGAGCTTTTTCACAAGCCACTAATATTAGAGGATTTCATCTTCCCTGCAGGTTTGGAAATGATTACATACATACACATGCACACATATCATCAAACATTTCCAGACCTGTGGAGGTTTTTTTTTTTTTTAAAAAAAAAATTATTTCCTTGGGCAACCTATAGCTTATTCTTAAAGGAGTAGGAAAACTCAGAGAGCAGTTTTAATCACAAATGTGATTTTGGGCCCTAACCACTGCCTTTTTCCCACAGCTTCAAGCCCAAGCTTACTTAATTTGCTGGCCGGCCAAACATATCACAATCAATTCAATCCCATTCAATTTTACACACTATCATTATAGATGCACATCCAGGAATTTTTTTTAACAGAAATCACACCAAATTGATCAAGTCAAATTATCTGAGTCTTCCCATTTAGTCAGGCTTTACCTTTTTTACTACCTGCTAAACCCCGGGTGGGAAGAACAGTAAACAATTTCTTCTTTATTCTTAGTTCTTTCAGAGTTCTCTGGCTTTTTAAGAATGGTAATTTGTCAGAATGTTTATAACACTGCAGTAGTTCTTTTCTCTTACCACACATAAGATCACACACATTTTTTTTTCTTTCTCTGCCCTGGGATATTCTATCTAGCTCTCTCTAGCTTGGATCTCCCAGCAGGCACTGCCTTTAATTTTAAAGTTCCAAAATCTATAGAGACCTTTGTTTTACTTCTAGTATGGTTTGACACAGAATCTTCAGAGCTCGCTGAAGACCCTGAGGCACTTCTTTTTATTTTCTTTCTTTCTTTCTTTCTTTCTTTCTTTCTTTCTTTCTTTCTTTTTTTTTTTTTTTTTTGACTTAGGTTTTGTCAGATTCTCTGCTTCTGGCGGTACAGGAACCGGTTCAACTTTTATTGTGTAGGAAGTTAGCACCCACCCCTTTCCTAGAAGAGTGAAATATTTTAGGAAATATGAAAAAGGCAGAATATTATATTTCCCTGGATGAGAAATGGATAAGCATGTTTTGAAGCAGCTCCCATCTTCCTGCCCCCACCTTTTGTCAATGGGCCATTAAGGCTTGGGCCAGTCTATTCTACATAACAAATATCTACCTCCTTCAGGCAGAGCCATAGTAGGAATTGCCAAAGATCCAACAAAGATAGGATTAGCCCTCTACACAATATCAGCAGAAACTCACCACATGTGACCTGGGAAGCACATGTGACCATCAGCCAGCAAGGCTAGCTAAGACCCCCACCCCCTGGGAGTCTGACAACCAATCAGGATACTCTTTCTGGGCCCCAGGAATTTCAAAGCCAGAGAGGGCATAAAACCCAGGGATTCACTGCGTCTCGGCCTTTTTTCTGTTCAGGAACTCAAGCCATGTGATCCTGTCCACCATTAAACCATCTTTCCAAGCAGTCTCCATGTCTCCAGTGTCTTTTCCCCCACTTGGAGCAGAACCTAGAAGGATATTTCTTCCTACAATTTGGCCACCACAGATGGAACTCCAAGCTAACCTAACCAATGGACCTGGCCCAGGTAAGCCTCTCTTGGTAGCAGCAGACCCATTGAGTCTGTGGGTATGTTTTTGTGGACCTTGGCCATTTGGAACTAGGTTTTAAATGGATCGGAAACGAGCGGGAAAATTGTGTCAAAAGTGCTAAGAGATAACACCGGGAGACAAATTTGGCTAAATAAAGGTACTTAAAAGAAAAGGGAAATATATAAATAGGAATGTTGGGGTTTTTTGTTTGTTTTGTTTGTTTGTTTTGTTTGTTTGTTTGTCTCTCTGTCTTCTATGCAACCACGTGGTATGTTTAAGATTTGTGCCTTCCCTAATTTAACTGAGATTTATGGCGGGAATGATCAGTGTATGTGTAAATCTCAGAGTTCTGTTTTCTTCTCTTTGTCTTCCTTGTTTTTATGTGTGTGTGTCTAAGTCTTTGTGAGCCCTCAAGGTAATTGTAACTGTAAAATGTATCTGATCTCTAGAGACAAGAATTTTAAATTGTTGACTTCCGGTTTGCTTCTCGTCGCTGCCAGACGGTCCCTCGGGACCGCCAGCCCCATTGCCTGTAAAGAGCCGCCTTTACACCGGAAAGGCGGCTCGAAAAACTCCATTTCCATGAGGAAATGTGAGACAGAGCCGGCGAGGGCAGGTAGAGCTCTCTGCGAAGCCCCAAAAGTTTTTTTTTACTTTTGGGGACGAAGCAGATGAGGCTCCCTATTTCCCCTGCCGCCGCTCCGGGCTTTGGGAGACCTCTGCCTTTTTGCAGAGCTAGGCGACAAGAACAAGCCTATTAAGAAAACTAACAGATCAATTAAAGAGGATGAGAGCTGGACCTGTGACCCTGAATCGCAAGTATTTTCATTTATTTTATAAAAGTTACTGAAGAAGGAAAAAAAAGAGTTTTTAAAATGGCGACTGCCGAGGCTTGAGAAAGGGCTGAAAGGGAAAGTCCTTCCGTCTCCTATTAAGATACAAAGTAGCGGAATAAATACTCTTGGCTACAATTGAAGATAAAGCTCCACTTTTGTGTTTTCTCTTTCCTGGAGATTTGATATTGATCTTGTGTGGAAAGAAGCTTTTTTTCTCTTTACTTTGCTTTTTTTTTCTTCTCTAAAAAAGTTTGCCTGTGTGGAAATATGGTGTTTAGACTTACAAAGCCGGACAAACAAGCAGTGGGGGATTCCCCCATCCACAAACTATATGAACAAGTTCTTAATTTACAGTCTCAGAAAACTGATTTTAATATAATTGCATTTCTTCTGGAGGAGATTGTAAGAAGGGATGAGATTATGAATCAGAACTTTGAAAAATTTAAGCAGGAAATTAAAGAATTGGTGCAATTAAAGTTTGATATCTTGCAACGAAAGATTATAAAAATGGCTAATGGTTTCTCAGAATTTATGATCAAGTTGGATACAAATATCAATTTATTAGAGTCTAAAATGGAGGAAATTGAGGACAATTTGGACAATAAAATACAAAAAATTGAAAATCATTTGATAAACACTCAAGACAATAGCTCAGAAGAAAAACCTAAAATGGAAGCTGATCCAAAGATTTGTAATGCAGAAAACATACAACAACGGATTGAAAAGGAAGTTTTAATGATGCAATATAATTTTACTGAATATGCGATTAGACTGAGAGGATTACAGGAAAATAACAGAGATGACTTAAGGAAAATATCTTCTGAAATTCTGGCTGGGATCTTAAAGGTTCAACCTGAGGAAGTATTTTGTAGGATCGATAGAGTTTATAGAATAAACTCCTGGATTTCAAAGCAAAGGCAACTGCCTAGAGATGTGGTGATTTATTTTACAGATAAAGAAATAAGAAATAATATTGTGCAAAAATCTTTTAATTCTACTTTGCAATTGTTTGGAAGAAAGATTTGGATATACAAAGAACTACCGTCTAAGATGTTATTGGAAAGAAAGAAATTTGGTTTTCTGGTGACTGAGTTGAAAAAACGAAATATCTTATTCAGATGGGATGCTCCAGTTGGTATAATATTGAGATATCAAGGAGAAAGATACCAATTAAATACTGTTGAAAAAGTGGAAGAATTTTATCAAAAAAATTTAAAACTGAACTCAACATCTTTATGCACAACACAAGTTAAGCAGAAGGAGTTGGAAATAAAGGAAAAATATCGAGTTACAGAGGCCTCCGTAGATGAATTGCCTTTGGATCCTTCAGACACCTCAGCTGGATTATCCATAAATAAGAGAGAAGTGGCATCGGATTCTAACGTGATGATTCATCAAGTCACAGACAAGCATGGAAATCAATTAGTTGATACACAACTTATAGAAAAGAAATATGAGTCACAAAAGCAAAACCAACAAGATCAAGTCATAAATCAGAACGAAAACCGATCAGTTGATATACAACTTGCAGAAAGGAAATTAGGATGGAGATCAAACCCACAAAAAGAAAGGAAAAAAAGAAACAGGTCTCACAAAAATAAAAATTTCTAAATTAAGCAACAGTGAAGCCAGTTATTATTAAAAAAAATGACTGAATACATGAAAAGATAGTTGAGGCGAAGTAGTGGTTAATATTATCCTGAGGAGAGTGACAGACCTCTGCAATGCCGTAATTTTGGGATGTGAAAAGGGTCTTAAACGGTTGGATTGGAATTATCTATTTTGGTTTTCTTTTTATTGATAAATGTATTACATTTATGCTGAGTTATAAGGCAAGAGAGCTACGCTGGGGCATGCAGAAGATCTGGTTGTTACCCCATTATGATGGTGGGAATTAATAATCCTGAAGAAAGCCATTATTACAGATATTATATGGAATACAATTATGATGTCACTCGGGTGGTTGTTTTCTTTTTTTATATATACAAAGATATTCATTATTGATGGGGGTAGATGATAACTGAGGATTTTGAACATTCTGTTGCAACCAGGATGTTATGTTACCCTAATATGGGTGATGGATTCAGCAATCCAGTGGAAAGACATCAAAGAAGGCATTATATGGATTATAAATTTAAAGTCATTGATTTTATTTATATAAGGGAATATTTTTTTTAGTAGGGTGGGCAGAAGAATAAAGATATTAAGAATTGTTGTGTATGGTAATTTGGTAGGAAAGTGGGTGGAGACAGGCTAGTTTATTGATTGTTTAGTTTAAGAAAAGGGATGCTTAAGAGATATATTTATGGGAGTGGAGGAAATGGATAGAGTTGAACAAATGTAAAATTAGAATTTATGGGGAAGGCTGCTTTGAAATGTTATATTAATATACACAAAAGATTAAATGTTAAAGTAGGATTTATTATATAGTCTTAAAGTGGAAGGTTGTTTTGAAATGTTACATTAATATACAGACATAAGTATGGGGGAGGAGAAAAAAGGGCAGATTATTGCTAAATTGGGAGTCATAATAACATTACTGTGCTAAATCAGAAGTTATTATACAATGTTATAGTAGAATGTTATTTTGAAGTGTATGGTAAAAGGGGGAAGTAATAATATTAATAATATCATTAGAAAGTAAGGGTCAGTATTTTGAGGAGGGAGTAAGGGGATAGTAAAATATTATATAATCTGTTATGTATTAGGTTTTTATTTTGAAGAAGTCACAGGGGGGATGGGTGGTGAGGGGGGGTTAGGGAGGAGGGGGGAGAAAAAAAGGGGAAAAATTTGTATTTGAAAACTTTTTCAATAAAAAAAAGAATTTTAAATTGTTAGAAAAGAAAAAAAAAGGGGTTGAAGCAATGAAAAATGGGAGAGAGAGAACAAAGAAAGAAAGAGCCTTTACCCTGTGTTTGTATGGCCAACAAAAACAGAGTAAAGAGAACTTTTCATTCTATTTCTGGTTTTTTTTCTCCTTCCCTCTCTGTATCTTAAAGTAACAACTCAAGTTTATGAGGAAACGTTTTAAGTTCATTTACAAGAAAAGAAAAAAAATCAGTCTTTACTGTATGTGTTTACATGGGTTTACCTGTTCATCTCTTTCCTGAAGCATGTGAATCCAGTTTTTTCTTATCTGTTGTGTCTCCATTTTGTTGGAACTGTATTATCTGTTTAGTAACTGCAATACTGTTGTGGTGTTTCTTTTCAAACTATGCCTGTAAGCTATCTACCACCACCACCACCCATCTCTAATCCTGTTACAATGCCTTTCCTGGGAAGATTACCCACAAAGGGGGGAGGAGACCCGTTCTAATGTCTTTCAGCCCTGCACAAAGGACTCTGCAACCTGTGGAAGCAGAGCACATGGATCCAGATGCTGCTTCCAGAGGAGACCATCCATCTGTTTGAACCAGGAATTGGGTTTGAATCCAGCCTCCACTGAAAGTCAGCACAGCAACCAGAGTGGAGCAGATCCTCCCAAGCCTGACTGACCAGCCTTAAAACCAAGCATGCTACCCAGCAGACATTAAAGAAAAGACCCTGAGATGTATAAGTAAAGACCAAAAGACTCTTTTCAATTCCCAGAAGACAGCTGGAAAGACTATGGGGAGGGTGGAAATTCATTGTAAAGTTTTTTTTTTCTTGTCTCATTTATATTGTAATCAGTTTATTGTAAGAATTGTATTTGGGAGTGGTTGCCACAGCAAGTTATGTACAGCTTAGATTTCTGTCTGGTGGGGAGGAGAAATATGTCCAAAATGTTTGTATTGCCTGTATTGTAAAAGTAGCTACATACACATGCACACACAGAGAGACACACCATTCAGAATTAGACTGAAACTATTCCCTTCATTTACCTCCACACGAAGCTTCTCCTAGGTTGATTTTTGCTCTGTGGCACTAAAAGCCCAAGGAGTCATATCTCCCTGCTAATTCCATGGGGGAGGGGGCAATCCCCCTCCGGCAATTCCCTCACTTGAAGAGATAACAGAAAAAGTGATATCCAAAACCCAAGCCCTGACTGTGACTTACAAATGAGGCTGCCCAGTTGCCCAGTAAACCATGATGTGTTGCGCTGGTGGTCTCAAGAGTAGAAGTCCCAGGGCTCATTGTGTGTAACACCAAAAAAAAAAAAAAAAAAGCCTGGATATTGTACACTGGCTAACCTCAATTTGGACTCACAAATCCTGGATGCACTAAACTAAGAGCTAGGGCAAGTTCAGTAACCAACCCATGAAATGGGCAGCCTGTAATTTAAAGGAAAACCATGGCTGTGAAAAATTTTGGGACATGTGCTTGCTTGAAACCTGACTGGAAGCTCACAGAAAGTAATATCTGAAATCTGAAATTAATTGGCATGGAAAATTCGATACTGTAAAATTCTTACCAGAACTTTTCTCCTGGCTGCTAGACCTTCATGGTTGAAAGCTTTCAGGAGCCACTGGAGGAATCTTTTTCTGTTGCCCCTATCAATGTCTTTCCCTTTGCATTAGAACAATTAAAAGCACCCATCAAGCCTCCCTGATCTGATCAATTTTAATCTTTTGCCAAGAACTTGTTTCAAAACTCACGTTTTGAAAAAAAAAGTAGGGATTGTAGGAAGTTAGCACCCACCCCTTTCCTGGAAGAGTGAAATATTTTAGGAAATATGAAAAAGGCAAAATATTATATTTCCCTGGATGAGAAATGGATAAGCATGTTTTGAAGCAGCTCCCATCTTCCTGCCCCCACCATTAAACCATCTTTCCAAGCAGTCTCCATGTCTCCAGTGTCTTTTTCCCCACTTGGAGCAGAACCTAGAAGGATATTTCTTCCAACACCACCTTGTCTCCTAGGGGGGTGATCAGGCCCCCTTCTCCACCACTAAATTGGTGGGTACTTCTTAACAGAGAGACTCGAACTCCCTGACTTATACTTACCTGCAGGCATCCTTCCCTCTTGGACTTTTGTTGAGGTCTCTGTGTCTGGCTGACCATGTGGATGCTTGACTAGTCTGCTCCGCCAGTGGGTTCACGGCATCTCCTCACTGAAAGATTCCGTAGACTTCAATGGAGTCTTTGTGGCCGGCCAGTGAACTTTCCTTGGGGAGGCGTCGGTTCCTGCTGGGGCAGCTGTCAGGCAGAACAAAGGTCTTTCTTCCTCAGTCCCATCTGCCAGGGTGCCATAAATGTTATGGAATGATGAGACCAAACAACATTCCTGGGTCAGCCAGAGACAGTTTTTATTGAGCAAGGTTCAGAGCCAGATTTGTACCTGAAACTTTGAACCAGGAAAGAGCTGTGATACCTCTGTTTTTATACATTTCTAAGACAAAGGATTCAGTGAGATCATGCATTTTCCATATATGGTTAACATGAGATCATACATTTTCCATATATGGTTAACATACACTTGTTATATGATAATTGAAACATTTCCTAATTACTAAACCATTAGTAAACCATTATTTTTAGTTTATAAGATTATCTTAGCTTAGACAACCTTCCTTAAATGCTTTTAGTTGCTAATGGGAAATTTACTGCTGTCCTTGGGTAAATTTATTGGATTAAGTAACTCTTTGTAACATATATGTCCTTGTCTATGACAGTGGGGCCCCTCAAATGTTTTCCATATGGCTTGTCCTTCCGTGACATCTAGGTCTCATCAAAAGATATATTACCACTTAATGGGGTTTAGCTGATTTTTAATATAATCTCCAAGCAAGCACTTTTCTATCTTATAATAATGTGAATAGAGAGGGTCTCTTTGAGTTCATGTAGCTAAGCAGTTTTTCTCTTATAATAATGTGAATAGAGAGGGTCTCCTAGAGTTCATGTAGCTGACTCTGTATGATTCCTTCTTTTATTCACATTAGTCCTGTCAGTTTTGGTAGGGGTGACCTTGGAGAGTGTTGAGGGTAAACTGCCCTCTGCAGAGTAGAGCGATGGACCAGACAGCGTTGCAACACAGATACTCTCAGACTCTGAACGTTGTTAGAAAAATAAATAGTCTTTACTTGTTGTAAAACAAACAAACCTGGCTTCTCATAAACAAAGATAACACTTTCAATACAAAACAAAGTTTGCTTACAGTTCTATTTCCGTAACACCGACACAGTATCTCTAGCAGTAAATCATGAGCAGGAGTGAGAAGGAGTGAATGAACTTCCTGCCTTCCTTTTATTTCTGTTTTAACCACTTAATCAATTAGTCATCTTGTAGCAGTTAAAGTTACAGTACATATTATCTACCCAACCGTAGGATAAGGATCCAACAGAGATTCTTTGGTTGAGTTGCTTACTTTTGGCTTCTTTGGCAGTCTCTTCACCCACAAAGCAAGGTGGTGGGGGGTGGAAGACGAAGCAAGGCAGGGGGTGCTGTGCTGCCCCCCATGCCCCACACGAACTTACCTGAGTGCTCCGCCAGCCAGGTATTAAACACCTCCACTGCCAGCACAGCGAGACAGAGAGAGAGAGAGAGAGGAAGAGAGCTCTCCAACCTCTTTGTTTGTGTTTGTGTGTGTGTGTGAGAGAGAGAGAGAGGGAGAGGGAGAGGGAGAGAGAGAGAGATCCGTGCTTCAGCCAGGGCACCCAAGCAGCTGGCAGTGGCGGGGCAGAAAGAGCCACCTGAGCAGCCATGATCTCCCCTCTCTAACCAGCCAGCCCCTCCTGACCTGGTGTGGTGAACTCCGCTGGGCTGGACACAGGTGTGTGGGGCTGGTCCCTCAGTGCCACCTCACTCAGTTGAAGGCTTTGTTCAGCCTTCAAACAGTAATGCTGGTGCACAAAAGCAAGCAGAGCACCTGGGCCATAGATGGCGTTGATTCCTGAGCCTGGCCAATTCCGATTCCACCACCAGCCTTACTGTTTGAGTGCTGGAATGAAGTCTTCAACTGACTGAGGCGGCACCATGGGGCCAGGTCCTTCATACCTGCCTCCAGCATGCCGGAGTTCACCGTGCTGGGAGAGGATTGAGACCTCATTGTTCCACAGAGCCCACCACCGCTTGAGTGTGGTGGTCAAGGTAGTGGTGTTGGTGTTGGTGTTGGTGGAGGAGGAGGAGGAGGAGGAGAAGGAGAAGGAGAAGGAGAAGGAGAAGGAGAAGGAGAAGGAGAAGGAGAAGAAGAAGAGGAGGAGGAGGAGGAAGAGGAGGAGGAGGAGGAGGAGGAGGAGGAGGAGGAGGAGGAGGAGGAGGAGGAGGAGCGATGAGGCTTTCCCCCAGCCAGCTGGCCAGGCAGGGAGCAGGTCAAGTGGTGCTGGCTGGCTGGGCAGGGGGAATCATGGCTGCTCATGTGGCTCCCGCTGCCAGCAGCTTGAATGCCCCAACTGCATCCAAGTTGAAGAAAGCTGAGGCGCAGCAGCAGGCTTGCTTTCAAAGGTTGCTCCAAGTACCACAGGTGAACACAGATGCCCCATTTGCTTGCATCCATGCTCCATGGGACAACGAGGTCCCATTCCTCTCCCAGCACAGCAAACTCCAGCAGACTGAATGCCTGGCCTGGCCCTGCAGTGCTTCCTCACTCAGTTGAAGGCTTTGTTCCTGCCCTCAGACAGTAAGGCCATCTGTGGAATCAGAATTGGCCGGGTGCAGGAACCAACGCTGTCTGTGGCCTAGGTACGCCGCTCGCTTGTGTGTGCCAGCCTTATTGTTTGAAGTCTGAACAAAGCCTTCAACTGAGTGAGGCAGCACCATGGGGCCAGGCCTCTCACATCTGTGTCCAGCCTGCCGGAGTTCACCGTGCCGGTGGAGGAATGAGACTCTGTCCTGTGGAGCCCGCTGTCACTTGAGCAAGGAAGACAATGAGGAGGAGGAGAAGAACAGTGAGGCTTTGCACTAGCTGGCTGGCCAGGCAGGGAATAGGTCAGGCAGTGCTCACTGGCTGGGGAGGGGGGATCATGGCCGCTGAGGTGTCTGTCACCGCCAGCAGTTTGAGTGCCCCAACTGCATCTGAGCTGAAGAAAGTAGAGATGTAGCAGCAGGCTTGCCTTTAAAGATTGCTCCAAGTGACCATTTGCATGCAGATGCCCCATTTGCATGCAAGTGTGCTCTGTGGGACAATGGGGTCTCATTCTTCCCCCGGCATGGCAAAGTCCAGTGGTCTTGACTCAGGTGTGAGGGATGCACTCAAACAGGATGGCCTGTGCATGCAAGCGATTAGCACACCCAGGCCATGGACGGCATTGGTTCCTGTGCCCGGCTGACCTTCCCAGCTCAGGCCATGGGTTGGGTTGTTGAAGGAGCCCCATCCACAGCGGATTTTAGCGGGCAGGAAGTATCCCGGCCACAGCGGTGGTGGAAAGTAGTTTGGGGGGAGAGGAGCAGGAGATCAGCACCGCAAACACTTTTTATGATGAGAATGAAAGTTTCTGGGTCCCTGACTTTGCAAAAAAAGGATGGGTGCCTGAACCTGCATGGTATTATGGCACCCAGGAGTGTCCATTCTCAGCACAAAAAGCATTTCCAAGTCAACTCTCCTCTCCCTTCCTCAAAGACAAAGAAATAGTGGCAGAGAGATGTTTGCAAGGTAAGTGAGTCTATGTGGCAGGAAGGGAGGGAGGGAGGGAGAAGCATCTTAGTGGGTTGGGGAGGCCTTGAGGGCCTGTTCTATCACTACCCCGCCCCATGGCCTTCCCCACCCTGAGATATCTCTGTTCTTGTTAGGTGTTTTGTGCCAGCCATGGCAGTCTCTTCAAAGGCCACCAGATGGGAGCAAAGAGGCACCTTTGATCCCACTGGTGGGTCAAGGGGCTCCAGCCCCTGCAGCCCCATTGGGGAGAGTTAATGGTCCTCCGGCCCCCTCACACATTGGTAAGGGAGGGGCCAGGGGCTCCTATAAGAACCCCTGGACAGGGGCTGCTCCCTCCTTTTTGCCTTTTCCCCTTTCCCTTTTCCCCTGCTCTTGTTCTACTCTCCTATGGGACTGACCCATGGGCTCAATCCAGGCATGGATGCCTCCATGCCTGGGAACTTATTTTACTCTACTTTTACTTCTAAATAAAGACTTAATTTGATTGCATCCTTGCGTGCTGACCTTTTCTTGGAAGTGCCCTCAACGAACCATCGTTCTTCGTGAGATCCCTCACAAAGTGGTAGCTGAGGATGGTTTGAGGCAATGCTTCCAAGCCAGCAGAAGCAAGATGCCAAAAGGTTCCAGCAAGAACCCCCAAGAGATGGATGGCAGGACTTCCCTGGTCATGACCAGGAGTCTCCAAGCAAGGTTGGCAGCCCTGCATCCAGTCCCTGATGCCAGCTTCAATCCAGAGGAGGGTACAGATGATCTCTATGCCCCCAGAGGACCCAGCGGAACACAAGGGACCCCTTCGCACGTTTCCTTGCAGCTGCAAGCCACAGAGGAAGGCGTGGAAGGCCAGCAGTCCAGCCAGGACTGCCAGGACACTGGGGATGCAGCCAGGGACCAGGCCACCCCCAGCGTGGACCAGCTCACTGGTGAGAAATGCAGACAGCTGCTAAGAACACTCCTAGCAGCCCGAGGGATGCCAGGAGCCAAGCCACATGGGACACCAGCGCAGGGGGCCTCTGGACACTGGGTAAGTCCTTCCCCAGCGCCCAGGAGGCTCCCCAACATGGCGCCGCCACCCTGGGGGCCCCCGGGGCCCCGGAGCTTTTGGCGGGAAAATTCCCACCAAATTGCGACCTGCAGCTTCCAGGGCCAACCGGAAGCAACATGGTGGCCCCAGGCCACCTACTCCAGCGAGGCTTGGTAGGCCTCAGCTAGGCCACGAGGCCCAGCAACCGATGGCAGCCAGCCAAAGCAGCATGCAAACTGCTCAGGCCCCCCAACAGGCAAGCCTCAAAGTCTGCCCAGCCGCTCCTGCTGCAGCGGGCATCAGGGCTGCAATCCAAGTCCTGGTCGCAGCCCTGGAGGCCACGATGACCGTGGCCTCAACCTCGGGGGCAGCCAGCCTCCCTCAACACCCCCAGGGGACCAGCGAGGGGGGGGGCGTCCAGTCCGGAGCCCCCCCAGCCAGGACCCATGCCTCCAGAGAGCCCCAGAAGAACCCCTGGGGGCTCCAGCCTTCCCAACACCCCCACCGAGGCAACGGAGGACTCACCTGGATGACTTCAGGGGGCCTCCAGCCAAGCCTCCCACCTCCCAAGATGGCTGCCTCCTCCGGAGTCTTCAGGGCCAGCGGTGGGCCCCTCCAGGCGATCCTCAGCATTTTTGGGCTTTTCCAGCCCCATCCTGCAGCCTTCGCCCCCTGGTAAGTGTTCCAGTACCAGGGGGGCTTCCAGAAGACTCTTCAGAGCTCCACAGGCCTGGGCCCAGGCCTGGCTCTGAAGCACACAGAGAGAGAGGTCCGCCCCCATCGGCTCCTGGGCTGGAATGAGTTCTGAGCATGCTCAGTTGGCCCCATCTGAAAAGGAGAAAAATAATTAGAGAAAAATACCTACACCGGCCAGCAGAGGGATCCCTGTCCCATTTACTTCAATGGATCCTAAGAAGAGATACCAAGGACAGCAAAATACATCAGCATTTTCTGCCCCAGCTGTGTCTGTTCTCCCAAATAACTTTGAAAAATTACATCTGGGAGGGGAAAATTTTAACATATGGAATAAAGAGGTACAGGTATGTCTCTTAAAAGAGGGGACCCTAGAAATGGTTTTAGACCCCCCACCTTTCCGTTGGGGACCTCAAGAAGAGTGGTACCACAGGAGAGCCTATACCACTCTACTGAGCTCACTGGATGCTAAATTGTACCCTAGCATTCCAGATGGGCTCACAGCTGGTGAAATTTGGGGGTTGTTATATAGCTTATTTAATAGTGATAGCTTGGGCTCCACCACAAGACTCACGATGGAGTTCTATAACACCAAGCTAAAAATTGGGGCTAGCATGGCTGAGCACCTGGGAAAGTTGAAGGCACTCAGGGCAGAACTGGTGCTCAGGGACTACCCTGTGACTGAGGCCGACATGATCGCTGTCATTCTGGCATCCCTGGACAAAAGTTGGGGCAATTTTATTGTCTCACTAGAGGGAACCAGAAAGGAAGCCATGACTCTGTCCTACCTCACAGGGAGGCTCAATGAGGAAGACAGGAGGCGTAGAGATACGGGAGAGTACACCAGGGCCACAACTCATCACGTCAACAGAAGGCACCAGAGTTCAGAGCAGGTTAATGCTCTACCCAAGTGTTTCATCTGTGGCTCTGAGGAGCATCTGAAGAAGGACTGCCCCCATTACCAGCAAGGACCTAAGCGTGGTTCCAATCAAGAAAGGGGCAGGGGGCAGAAAAGGGGGCCTGGCGGGGGCAAAGGTGGTGCTAAGGGCAATTTTGTGTATACTAGTTACCTCACCCCCCGCCACAAAGGCTGATGGCCCTACTGGCCTCTGGTTACTGGACTCTGGGGCTTCATCTCACATTGCTAACTTGAGGCAAGGCTTTAAGAGGTTAAGGAGAATTAACTCCTCCGTTAAGGTTGCAAATGGTAACAATGCTTTGGTTGTTGGGGAGGGCACTGTCTCTGTACCAGGGCTGGGCAATGTCGAAGGTGTATTACATGCACCCTCTATAGCCAATAACCTGTTAAGCATAACCAAGCTATGTGATGATGGCAGGGTGGAGGTATTGTTTCGCAAAGGGGGAGGTCATGTCACTCGAGACAAAAGGGTCATTGGGAATGTTACCATTATAAATGGTTTGCCATATTTCTCCCCCGAGTACCCAGCCACAGGAGACAGCTCACAGGGTGCCACCCCAGAAGGGGCCTGTGCGCAGAGACAGAGAAAGGCTCCACAGCCAGCTCCCAGGCTGTCAAAGATGTACAAGACTGAGGCAGTTGCGCCCACGCCGCCTCAACCAGCACCACGGCCTTCCAAGGCCAATGCGGGCAAGAAACCCAAGCCTCAGCAGGCACCTAAGGCAGGTAAGCCCAAAAAAGGGCCTAAGGTGCCAGCACCGCCCAAGGCTGAGGGGATTCATCTCCAGGATTGTGAGGTGTTTCTGGACTGTGCCATCTGTAAGAGGGCAAACAGGAAGGCCGCCCCAATACCTAAGGTGTTACTGCGTAAAACTCAATACCCATATCAATTAATACATGTTGATTTGGTTGGGCCATTTACACCGTCCCTAGGAAAGAGGCAGTATTTCCTCACTGCCGTTGACGATTTCTCGAGGTACGGCCATCTGTATACACTCACAGAAAAGTCTGAAGCCTTTGATGCCATAAAATCATTGTACAACTACGTGGAAACTCAGTACAAGACAAAGATCGCGCAGCTGCAGAGCGACCGTGGGGCCGAGTTCATGTCCCGAAAATTCCAGGACTGGATAAGGCACAAGGGCATACACCATTTTCGTACAGCACCTTTTTCTCCTGTGCAGAACAGCGTTGTAGAAAAACGAAATGGCATTCTGCAGACTATGGTGAGCAGCCTGATTGCGGATGCTGGGGTTGCGGAATCGTACTGGGCGGAGGCGGTACACTACGCCAACTACACCCTGAACCACACCTGGAGCAGCGTTGTGAACCAGACCCCATATTTTCTGGTCCACGGTAGGAAGCCAAGTTTGGGACACTTGCGTGTGTTTGGCTCCTATGCTTGGGTGCACATCCCCAAGCAGCTGCGGAAGAAGGGGAGATCCGTCTCCCAGAGACTGAGGTTCTTGGGCTATGCCCCTGGCTCCAAGGCCTACCGATTCCTGGGAGAAGGGGGCAGGACTGTGACCTCCTAATCTGCCTCCTTCGAAGAGGACTCCAATTGGACCCAGATCCACTCAAATGATCTGGGCCCATACATCAACCGGCCCAGCAAAGCCGCACCAACCATGACACCGCCTGAGACAACCACAGACCCTGCCACCGACAAGAGTGAGGAACAGGATGAAGAGGTCAGCCTACCTGGTCCAGATGAGGAGGATGAGCCGTCCAGTCCTGAGGGGGAAGACATGCCATCTTCACCGGACTCTTCGCCTCCAGCGATGCTCCAGAGGCCCATGATGCCCAACGCCTGGGACCGAGGGCCTCCACATCCCGGTCGTGAACAGCCAGTCGGCGAGGAACCCACAGAGGAAAAGGGTGGTGAGTGGCAAGAGGTCAGAAGGTCAAAGCAGTCCAACAAGGGGGTCCCACCAAAGAGAATCGACATTGGACATGTCGCATCTGTCAACAGCGTCGTGGTCACCCCAAAGACTTTCTCTGACATATTCACCGTCACCTGTCATTGGCTGGCAAGAAGGGGAATTGTTAGGTGTTTTGTGCCAGCCATGGCAGTCTCTTCAAAGGCCACCAGATGGGAGCAAAGAGGCACCTTTGATCCCACTGGTGGGTCAAGGGGCTCCAGCCTCTGCAGCCCCATTGGGGAGAATTAATGGTCCTCCGGCCCCCTCACACATTGGTAAGGGAGGGGCCAGGGGCTCCTATAAGAACCCCTGGACAGGGGCTGCTCCCTCCTTTTTGCCTTTTCCCCTTTCCCTTTTCCCCTGCTCTTGTTCTACTCTCCTATGGGACTGACCCATGGGCTCAATCCAGGCATGGATGCCTCCATGCCTGGGAACTTATTTTACTCTACTTTTACTTCTAAATAAAGACTTAATTTGATTGCATCCTTGCGTGCTGACCTTTTCTTGGAAGTGCCCTCAACGAACCATCGTTCTTTGTGAGATCCCTCACAGTTCTGCCCCAGCTCCAGATTCCCGAGGATATTGACACACACCAATGGTCCTTATCAAATTTATTAAGTAGCAAGAATAAACCAAAGTCTGGCAAAGGTTGGCAACCAGCCCAGAAAGCAAGATACGATAAGACTTTTCCAAAAATGCTCTGATGATAATTACAAGTTGTTTCTAGCAAGAAACTTACTAACAGCGTGTGACTTAAATAGGCTAAGGGAGCGGCCAATTATCCTCAAGCCTTACTCTCGAGGAGACCTCCTCCTCCTGAGTAGCCACTCCTGCCTTTTGGCAGCCCTGCGTGCTCGAGCATTGAGGAGAGGCTCCTCCACTTCACTATCTCCACTTGAAGGAGCCTCTGGAGGTTCTGAAGGCCCTGGCTGAGTCTCTGCCTCTGGCACCACATCCTCTTCAGCCTCCTCGCTGTCCGATGCAAGCGCCGTCTGCGCAGGCTGCTGGCGCGACACCACACCAGCCTCCTCGTCGTCGGGATCAGCCACAATCCGTGCAGGCCGCTGGCGGGCCACAACAATCTCATGTGCACATTGGTATTCTTGAATTGTGAGCACTTCGGAAAGTATCCCCTCCTTGTGTGTTGCAAACAGCCATTTTCAGTGGGGAAAACACCACAAAGCAAGTGGGGAAAATATTTTGCTTTGCTATGTTTCCTGTCTGAATTAGACCATGGCAGGATCCCTTTTAAGCATTATGTATTAATAGAAAAGGAAGCAGAGGTGGGCTTCAATCGGTTCGCACCGGTTCGGGTGAACCAGTTGTTAATTTTTTGCCCAGTTCGGAGAATCGGCTATTCCCACCTCTGGCTGGCCCCACCCACCCCACCCCTCCCTTCTCAGGAGTTCCCCAGTGCCCATTTTGAAGTTCCATGTGGGTGCAGAAGGCCTTCCAGACCCAAAATGGGGCACTGGGGGGCATTGCGCGGCCCCCCGTGTACCCATTTTGGCTTCTAGGATGGTGCAGGAGGCCTTCCAGGCCCAAAACCCCTGCTCTAGGGTGAGTTGGGAATGGTGATTTTGCATTATCATTACTGTGGGGTGAGTTGGGAATGGTGATTTTGCATAATCATTACTGTGGGGTGAGTTGGGAATGGTGATTTTGCAGGATCGTTACTGTGGGATGAGTTGGGAATGTGGATTTTGCATGATCATTACTGTGGGGTGAGTTGGGAATGGGATTTTGCATTGCTCATAAGTAGGAACCAGTAAAAGAGGAATGGAAAAATCCCTATCTGATGATCAACGTTTTTCAGCCTTGGCAAGTTTAAGATGGGCGAACTTCATGCTGCCTTGGGAATTCTGGGAATTGAAGTCCATGCATCATTTTGGCAGTTTTGTTGTACTGTGGTCTGTGGACACCCCCACAAAATGCAAGCATGGGAGAAACTGAGCCTGGTTTGTTCTCAGTCTTTTAAGTGGCCACAAACTACTAGCAAAAGTGGCATTTGATCACAAGGCAAGGAGGCATCGAGAAATGTTTCCCCTTTTGCATTTGAGCATCCAAGAAGGGATAGGGGAAAAAAAGAAAAAGAAGGAAAGCGGGGACGAGAGCAAGCAAGAAAAAATAAGGAAAGAGCTGAAGGAACAAGAAAGAAAGGAGAATGAAGACGGGAGGAAAAAGAAGAAAAGGGAAAAGGGAAGGAGGGAGGGAGGGAGGGAGGGAAGGAAGGAAAGAAGGAAGGAAGGAAGGAAGGAAGGAGATTATAATGAGAGAGAGTGAGGGTCTGAAGTAAATCCTGCTTTAGCACTTGGCCACCAGCAGCCCTGCTGCCTTTTGCCATCCCCTTGTCCCCTCCTCCTGACCTCTCCTGGTGGTCTCCCATCCTATCACTGAGGATGCTTTGGTTACAAAGCTGGGTCTCCTCGCAAGGAGGAGCCACACACTTTGACCCACACACTTTGGCCTCCCGCAGAACCACACAAGAGCCTGTAGTACAGCGGACTGAAGCACTGTTATTAACATCTGCTGCTTGCAATTACTGCAAGTTCGAATCTCACCAGGCTCAAGGTTGACTCAGCCTTCCATCCTTTCAAAGGTAGGTGAAATGAGGACCCAGATTGTGGGGGCAATAAGATGACTTTGTATAAATATACAAAAGTATGAAGGCTATTCCTTAACGCATTGTAAGCCACCCTGAGTCTCCGGAGAAGGGCGGCATATAAATTAAAGCAAAACAAAAACAAAAACCCAAACCTGACCAAGGAGAGCGAGCACAGCAGCAGTGGGAGCTGGCCACGCCCACCATGTCCACACCCACCACTCCCATAGCCACACTGGCCCCCCAAAATCAATCATAACCTTGATGCGGCCCTCAATGAAATTGGGTTTGCCACCCCTGGTATAGAGCAATATGCATCAGGCACCCATGCATGTTATATTTCAATTTCATATCTGCTTCAAAGAAAAAAATTCAAGAAGATAAATGCCCCAACTTTTATTACACTTTGTTGCTTATTTCTTTAAAAAGCCATATTATCCTGAATTTCAGTCACTACATTCAGACCAATATATCTTCCCCCAATATTTTATTTGTTTGTTTGTTTGTTTATTTATTTATTTATTTATTTGTCAAGCATATATAAGATAACAGATAAAAGTATAAACATAATTTGAATACATGAAAAGAGTAAGAGTAAAAAGGAATATTAGGACAGGGACAGTAGGCATGCTGGTGCACTTATGCACGCCCCTTACAGACCTCTTAGGAATGGGGGTGAGGTCAACAGTAGACAGTTTAAGGTTAAAGTTTTGGGGGTTTGGGGAAGAAACTACAGAGTCAGGTAGTGCATTCCAGGCATATTTTCTGCAATTGAGTTTGGAGCAGTTTACCTTGAGTTTGTATCTATTACTTGCTCGTGTATTGTGGTTGAAGCTGAAGTAGTCATTGACAGGAAGGACATTGTGGCAGATAATTTTATGTACTATGCTTAGGTCAGACTGAAGTCGGCGTAGTTCTAAGTTGTCTAAGCCCAAAATTTGGAGTCTGGTGGCATAAGGTATTTTATTATTACTATTTTATTATAATATGTGCTAAATTTATTTATTTATAATATGTGCTAAATTGAGCAGGAATTTCCATAGATAGTGTTTTGTTC
The DNA here is from genome assembly GCA_022577455.1 of Arizona elegans. Classification (NCBI taxonomy): domain Eukaryota; kingdom Metazoa; phylum Chordata; class Lepidosauria; order Squamata; family Colubridae; genus Arizona; species Arizona elegans. The sequence goes on along the minus strand of JAKOOJ010000069.1, from coordinate 381,287 downwards.
ATCATTATGGTACATTCAGACAGATTTCTACAATATTTCAACACTATGAATGGTACATCCACAGAACAGAGTTGATTTCAGGGTTGACAAACACAGACTTTCAAATTATTGCAGAGCAATACCCACAATGAGTCACTGCTAGACCATCAAGGTATTTTTTTTAAGTAAGTTGATCAATCTTGACAAAAACTGTAATAGTTTTGTTCAAAGGTCCTTCTTCACAAGATCTTGGCTACTGCCCTATGAATGTCCTTGTTTCGCAGAGTATAAATGATAAGAGTTGAGGAGAGGAGTGATCACAACGTAGAAGACTGCAATTTGTTTATCGTGATTCAGTGCTGAATCAGTCTGTGGAAGCAGATACACACAGATGGAAGGGCCACAAACAAGAAGACCACAAGGAGATGGGAGGCACAGGTAGAGAAAGCCTTTCGCCGCCCACTTGATTTCATTTGTAACACAGAATGAAGAATAAATCCATAGGAGGTCAGTATCATACAAAAGGGAACCACAAGGACAAAGGAACCTAAACCAAAAATAATGTCCTTAGCAGTACTGGTATCACCACAAGCAAGTTTCAACACCACTGGCAACTCACATATGAAGTGATTGATCTGATTGGGACCACAATAGTTTTGGCAAATGAGGCAGACAATACAAATCACACAGATCAGAGGAACTGTGATCCCGCAAGCTAAAGTGAACTGCAACTGGCACTGTATACCCATGAGAACAGGGTAAAGTAAAGGGCGGCAGATGGCCAGGTAGTGGTCATAGGCCATGACTCCCAACAGTAGACTCTCAAAAGAACCCGTGGCCAAGGCTATGTACATCTGGATCATGCAGAACGTTAAAGAAATGGTTCCATCATCAGCCAGGAGCTGAGTCAACATGAGAGGCATGGTGCTGGTGACATAACAGATATCTACCCCTGCAAGGTGGGAAAGAAAATAATACATGAGTGTGTGGAGCTTTACATCAACCTTCACCAATATGATGATCAATATGTTCCCCAAAACTGTAAGCAAGTAGATGATAAGAATGATCCCAAAGAGGAGAAGCTGGATTTTTCTGTGGCTGGTGAGTCCCAGCAGGATGAATTCCTTGACAGAGGTGAAGTTCTCAGCTTCTGTCATGGCCTCCTGTCTGAGGAGAAGGAAGAAGAATGAGGGACCATTAGACTGACTATCATTTTTTAAATATGGAATTACACCAAAACACAGCCATGACAACCAACAGCCATTTTTCATATCAGGAATTATTCCAGGAAATCATATTATCAGCATTTGAAGATAAGGGTGCTTTGATGCAGGGAACATCAAAATTACTATGTGATTAAAAAAATATTCTTAGTCTTATTTTTCCTGTCTATTTTCCTATATTTCAATCAAGAGAAATTTGTTCTAGATATCATTTTAATGAGAATTTAGAGGCTCTAAATAACTTATTTGAGGTGAAATCTCTTTCTCTCTTTTGCCAACTGTAGCTTTTATGGTGGCGGGGTTCTTCTCAGAAAATCTAAATATTTGATCTCATGTTAAGAATTTTTTCAGTTACTGCAGTCTGGAAGACTAACAAAGCAAAGAAAACAGGAGCAATTGACTTTGATTAATTAGCTACTTTTAGCCATGGCCTTAAATTAGACTTTATGAACTTTTGCAGGCATGGTAGTAATATATTCAGTTATTTCTTCTGTAGCACTGCAGACTAAAAAGATTGAAAATATTTGGCACAATTAGGTAATTTTGCAAAAATTGCCGGAGCTTCAAAAACTGCATTTTCCCCTGCTGGAAAATATATATAAGGCACTTCTATCTATGATGTGCAATTCACGGATGGCCACCAAAATAAGGAAGTATAGATGTGAGTATTTGATTCTATGTCAAGATTACTTGAATAGAAATCTCAAATATTGTGTGTATTTTCAGTAACAGTTTAAGAAGCAAAAAGTCTGTAGAGATTCTCAGTCACCCCAGGTCATGGTTGTCCCAAAGGTGTTTTTTCAGGAGGCAACTGGACTTCCTTGTTTTTTTCTTTTGAAGACATTTCACTTCTCATCCAAGAAGCTTCTTCAGCTCTGACAGGATAGTGGTGAATGGAAGAATTTATATTCCTTGCAGACAGCTGGCAATCTGCATCCTTCAAGGGTCCTTGAAGCACTTGGAGGTTTATCTGTGTCCTCAGGGTCACCTGAGTAGTGCTCCTAGTTCCTGAGGACACTCAAGGACCCTCTAAAAGGATGCAAACAACCAGCTTTGGCTTCTTGGATGAGAAGCAAAACGTCTTCAAAAGAAAAAACAAGAAAGTCCAGTTGCCTCCTGAAAAAACACCTTTTGGATAGTTTAAGAAGCAATACTTGTGAGAAGAAAAGTTCTAGGATCTTTCCAAAAGAAAAATAAATAAATACCTGTGCTTCCTTTATCAACATTTATGTCAGTTAAATTCAAATTAGGAAACAAGTTAGAACATGCCCATATTAAGCTTTTTTCATTTTAGTAACACAGATTAGTTTTCTAGGAAAGCAAAGGATATCTCAGCAGAATTTTGTAATGAGATTATAAAGGGAACTCCTATTCAGGGAAGATCAGGAAAAGCAAACATCATAGAAATACTCAAATTGCTTTAACAATGTCTATTTTGTATTTGAATAAAGAAGTTAGAACATTCCCATATTAAACTTAACCTAGTCTACTAACACAGATTAATTTTCTAGGAGAACAAAGATAGATGCAGTAGATATAGATAGATGATAGATAGATAGATAGATAGATAGATAGATAGATAGATAGATAGATGATAGATAGATAGATAGGAAGGAAGGAAGGAAAAAAGAAAGAAAGAAAGAAAGAAAGAAAGAAAGAAAGAAAGAAAGAAAGAGAATTCTTTATTGGCCAAGTGTGATTGGACACACAAAGAATTTGTCTTTGGTTCATATGCTCTCAGTGTACATAAAAAGACAAGATACAGTCATCAAGAATCATAAGGTACAACAGTTAATGATAGTCATAGGGTACAAATAAGCAATCAAATCATACTAGGAAACAATATCAATATAAATCGTAAGGATACAAGCAACAAAGTTACAGTCATGCAGTCATAAGTGGGAGGAGATAAGTGTTAGGAACGATGAGAAGATTAATAGTAATAGTAATGCAGATTTAGGGAATAGTTTGACAGTGTTGAGGGAATTATTGATCACATCAGATCTACATTACCTTCTTTGGACTAGGAAGTACTGTAAGCAAAGCTGGATATGGTTAGTACTTGGGCTAGAGATGACCAAAGATTTCCAGAGCTGCAGATTATCTGTTTTCTCCAAAGGCAGAAAACAATTGGACCTTTCTGCTTCCCAAGATGTTCCTCATCCATAAAAAAAAAAAAAAAAAAAAAAAAGAGCCAAGTGTGTTATCAGTTGTGTTAGATCGGTGCCGGAAAGAAACATGACTCAGGTGCTGTTCGTTCAACACTTTATTGGAATAGTAAAAACAGACTGCTGGCTGGGCTGCCGAGCCTCCTTATATGTGGCTCGGGCATGCCAGCCGGCCAATGACAGTTGTTTAAACTTCCCGCCGGTGGAATCAACCAATCCCCCGGCGGATGTCCTTATAAGGACATAACACTCCTCCCCTCCTAGTCCTTAGTCAATCACTCTGTGGCCGACGTAGGTCACGTAGTTGCGCAGGTAGGCGGGATGAACAATTGTCCTACCTGACCTGCGCGGTTCAATTCTTTCAATGATGCTGCTCCGGACGGGTCTGGCTCCTGCTAGCTCCCGTCCCTGCGGTGGAACATCCCGGAACTCTGCTGTTGAGTGTGCGGGGCCTCACCTAGCGCCTCCGGCTGGAGCAAACGACTCACCCCGCGGTTGGTGTGGTCCCTCGTCCCAGCCGGGATGAGGAATGCTCGGTTCCTGTCGTTCGTCTCGGAGTCGGACTGGACAGCTCAATCCTGGTAGGACCCTCGGTTCTTTATTATCGTCTCTGCCTTGCTTCCAAAGACTTTCCCGGGTGGAGGCTGATCTATCCCCGTCCACACATACACACAAACACAGCCAGCCGAGGGTTAAGGAAACACTTTGGAACGCACCCAGGTCTTATCTCCCACTTGGCAGCGATAGACACACCGTCTGCCAAGTGACTTTATTTTCACAGTAAAACAGAAAGATAAATACTCAAGAGTCCAAATGTCCGACACTATAAATCTTTTTCTCAGCAGTTCCGGACGAGGCTTTAGTGACTATCCAAGGTTTGCTTTTGTTCGTCACAAGGATCCCTGACCACTACCCTCTATTATATAGTCTCTGGGGTGTGGTCCAGTGACTCAGTTCTAATCCCTAGCACGCCTCCTAAGCTGCTGCAATCGTTTATCATGCCTTCAGAGGCGTGCGTCCAGGAATGATGTTTCATCGTCACTCTGATCCGAACCAGCTGTCTCCCTGCTGATCTCCTCTCCCTCGGCCGGCACCTGAGACAATGCCAGAGGGGAGGGGCCTAGAGAGGGAGGCCTGGCTGACTCCTCTTCCTCATGCTCGGAGCTTTCTTCCTCCGATGGGACAGGCTCAGAGGGCGGGGCCACAACAGAGGTGGTGGGCCACTCCCATGGTTGGGCTCCCGCGGGTGGTGGATGTGAATGCCTCGGTTGGGCTGGGGTGTGCTGGCCTACCCTGTCGGGGTCGGGTAGGACTCCTCCGCTGAAGCGTTGTAGTCCTCCCCTGCTGGAGCGGTGTAGGTCACCCTCGCCGTGGTGGTGTAGGTCGACCTTGCTGTGGTGGCGGTGGTCGACCCTTCCGGGTTGGTGTTGGCTCGCTGGGTTGGGTGGTCGCCGGTCTACCCCGTCGCTGTGAGGTAGGTCTCCCTCGCCGGGGTGGCGGAGGACGACCCTGTCGAGTTGGTGTTGGCCCGCCGGGTCGGGTCGTCTCCGGTCTACCCCGTCGTGGTGATGGAGGTCCCGACCCCTGGGGTCTTCTTCCTCATGCTCGGAGCGTTCTTCCTCCGATGGGACAGGCTCAGAGGGCGGGGCCACAACACTATCCCCCACCGCAGGGCCCTTCCCCCAGGTCTGACGGTCGGGATGGGGTCGGGACGGGAACTGTTCGTGGAAAGCCCGCACCAGGTCAGGGGCCTGAACGGCAGACGTGTCCACCCAGGTGAAATCCTCGGGCCCGTACCCCTTCCAGGCGATGAGGTATTGGAAGCGCCCCTTCAGCCAACGGGAGTCCCGGATACTGTCCACCTCGTACGTCGAGGCGTCGTCCTCGTTGGCTGCGGCTGGGGGGGCAGGCGTCAGCGGGCGGTGGAGATGGCTCGCGGGGGCCTCAGGGACCAGGAAGGACCGATGAAAAACAGGGTGGAGCCGCATGGAGCGGGGTAGAGTCAACCGGTAGGCCACCGGATTGATGACCGCCTCGATAGGGAAGGGACCGATAAAGCGTTGGGCCAGTTTCCTCACCGGCCGGTCCGTGGGGAGGTGTTTCGTGGACAACCACACCCGATCTCCTACTTCCAGCGGTGGCGTCGCCCGGCGGGTGCAATCGGCGAACTGTTTATAATCCTCTTTCGCCCGGATCAGCTGCCGCAGCACCAGTTGCTGCACCGCCTGCAGCTCTGAGAGGAAGTCCCGGGTCTCGGGAACAGGGGAGTCCATGATGGTCAACGGGAAAAGCCGTGGATGGTATCCGACGTTGGCATGGAACGGGGTCATCTGGGTGGAGGTGTGTTGGGAGTTATTAAAAGCGAACTCCACCAGGGGAAGGTACTCAGTTGTCCTGCTGCTGGTTGACAAAACAGCGGAGGTACTGCTCCAGTATGCCAATGACCTTCTCCGTGCCCCCATCAGTCTCCGGATGGTGCGACGACGACAGGCACACCTGCAACTCCAGCGCGGCCATCAGGCTTTTCCAGAAGCGGGCCGTGACCTGGGCCCCGCGGTCCGAAACCACCCGGTCCAGCAGGCCGTGGAGGCGGAAGATATGCTGCAGGAACAGGCAAGCCGTGGTGCGGGCCAAGGGCAGGCCGCGGCACGGGATAAAATGTGCCATCTTCGTGAGCGCATCCACCACCACGAGGACGGTCGTGTACGTAGCGGACAGGGGCAGGTCTGTCAGGAAGTCCATGGAGATGGCTCCCCACGGTCTCTCCGGTGTCGGCAGCGGCTGGAGGAGTCCAGGAGGGGGGCCGGACGCGGCTTTGGCCTGTCGGCACGTCACACAGGACGTCACGTAGGCGTGCACGTCATGCCGTACCCGAGGCCACCAAAAAGTCCGCGTCACCAAGTTCAAAGTCTTAAAGAAGCCGAAGTGCCCCGCCGCGGGATTGTCATGGCACTGGTTCATGACGAGGGCTCGGAGCAGACTCGTGGGCACGTACAGCCGACCCCGGTGTCTGAGCAAGCCCTCCTCCACGGTCCATGGGGACGCGGGGCCGACGTCCGCTCTCCGCTGCTGCGACCAGTCGTCCCGTCGCTGCGCTTCCAGCACCTGAGCCCGCAGGTCCACCGGTTCCTGGACCGCAGCCAAGGAGTCCGCTGGCAGCACCGTCCGGGGGGGAAGGGAGTCCTTGGGGCAAAAGTATTCCGGCTTACGGGATAGCGCGTCCGCCCTCTGGTTGAGGTTGCTTGGAATATATGTGATGTGGAAGTTGAACCGGGCGAAAAACAACGACCACCGGATCTGCCGCTGGTTCAACTTCCTGGCCGTGGTGAGGTGCTCCAGGTTCCGATGGTCCGTCCGCACCTCCACCTGGTGTCGGGCCCCCTTGAGGTGATGTCGCCAAGCCTCGAACGCAGCCTTGATGGCTAGCAACTCCTTTTCCCAGATGGTGTAGTTGCGCTCGGAAGGGTTGAGTTTCCGGGAGTGGTATGCGCAGGGAAAAAGAGTGCCACCATCCACCGGAGCCTGTAGCAGCACCACCCCAATCGCCACGTTGGACGCGTCCGTCTCCACCACGAACGGACGGTGTGGATTGGGGTGCCTCAGGACTGGCTCCGTGAGGAAGGCCTGCTTGAGGACCTCGAAGGCCTGCTGCTGCAGGGGCCCCCACTGGAACGGGACCTTCTTCCGAAGGAGCTGGGTCAACGGCAAGGTCAGGGTGGCGAAGCCTGGGATGAAGGTCCAATAGTAGATGGCGAATCCCAACAGACGCTGGACGTCCTTCACCCAACGCGGGGGTTCCCAACTGCGCAAGGCCTCCACCTTGCGCGGGTCCATCGCGATGCCCTCGGGGGTGATGATGTGCCTGAGGAACTCTATGGAAGTCTGGAAGAAGTAGCATTTCTCCAACTTCGCATAGAGCTGGTGCTCCCGCAGGCGCTGCAGGACCTGGCGGACATGCTGGAGGTGACTTTCCGGGGTCCAGGAATAGATCAAAATGTCATCCAAGTAGATCACCACGAACTGATCCAGCATGTCCCGGAACACATCGTTCATCAAGTGCTGGAAGACCGCGGGGGCGTTGGTCAACCCGAACGGCATGACGGTATACTCGAAGTGTCCGTACCGAGTGCCGAACGCCGTCTTCCACTCGTCCCCCTCTCTCACGCGCACCAGGTTGTAGGCCCCTCGGAGATCAAGCTTAGTGAAGATCGAGGCCTCCTGCAACCTCTCCATCAGCTCCGGGATCAGCGGCAGGGGGTAGCGATTTCGCACTGTGATGGCATTCAAGCGCCAGTAGTCACAACACAGGCGCAAGTCCCCCGTCTTCTTTTTAACGAAGAGGACCGGGGCCAAGAGCGGGGAGGTCGAAGGCCGGATGAACCCACGGGTCAGGTTCTTTTCCAGAAAGTCCCGTAAGGCGGCCAGCTCGGGCTCCGACATGGAGTACAGGCGTCCCGAGGGCAGGGGCGCGTTGGGCATTAGGTCCACCGCACAGTCGTAGGGTCGGTGCGGGGGCAAGCGGTCCGCCTCCTTCTCGCTGAACATGTCGGCGAAGGGCGTCAGCTCCGGAGGCAAGGAGACGTTTGGGGCAGAGACGTCCTGGCCGGCGCAGGTGTGGCGAAGGTGGTCAACACACTGCAGGCTCGGGAACAAGATGGCGTTTCTCGACCACGCCACCTGAGGGTCGTGCGCCCGAAGCCAGGCCATCCCCAGAACCAAGGGGAAGTGCAGATCCGCCGTTACGTAAAACTGGATCGCCTCCTCATGGTTCCCAATGGTGAGGCGCAAGGGCTGGGTAGCGGATTTGATGGGCCCCGCCACGAGTTCCCGCCCATCGATAGTCTCGACCCTCAACGGAGGGTCCACTGGAACCAAGGGGACTTTGTAATGGGCCACAAAGGCCTGGTCCATAAAGTTCGTGGTGGCCCCTGAGTCCACCAGCGCGTGCGCCTGGAGCCCCTCCGACCGGTTAGCCAACAACACCCGGGTGTTCAAAATCAGGTGCCGAGGGGGCTCACAGTCCACAGCTGCCGACTCTGGCGGGGCATGGTCACGTGCCTGACCCAGAGTTTCCCCTAGGCCAGGCCTGGCCCGTTTTCCAGCTGGTCACGCCGAGACTCCGGAACAAGCTTGAGCGGTCCACTCCGCTTCCGGGGACACGAGGTGGCAAAATGTCCCGCCTCGCCGCAATAGAGGCACAACCCCCCTTGACGTCTCCGCATCCGCTCCTGGGCCGTCAGTTGAGGTCTGGCTGCTCCGAGCTCCATGGGCTCCTCAGCCGTCACCACAAAACGCTGTGCGGTCCAGAGCGCTGTCGGTACGAAACGCGGGGCTGCCGACGCTGTCGGTGGTTCCGGAAGAGCCCGACGGGGCCGTCGCCGTTGCAGGCGGGCGTCGATGCGCAGGCATTGGGTCACCAGCGCGTCGAGGGTCGGTGGCGCCTCCACATGAACCAGCTCGTCCTGCATCTCGTTGGAAAGGCCGTCCTGGAAGGCGTCCATCAGCGCCACCTCATTCCAAGCCGAATCCTGGCCTAGCAGTCGGAACTCTGCAATATAGTCCTGCAGGGGGCGCTTGCCTTGGCGGAGGTCCTTGATGCGCCTCGCTGCCGTCTGCACCCAGAGGGGGTCCTCAAACATGGTGCGCAGGTGTTGTAAAAAGCCCTGAAAGTCCAGGAGCAAGGGGCTATCTTGCAACAACAGGGGCGTGGCCCATCGGGCGGCAGTGCCAGAGAGGGAGCTGATAACAAATGCCACCCGAGCCCGGTCATCCGGAAAATCCTCCGGCCTCATCGCCATAAACAGTTGGCATTGTCCCAAGAAGGCCGGAAACATCTCCTGCTGCCCAGAAAACCTATCTGGCACATTCACTGGGCATCTCGGACGGGGAGGGGGAGGAGGTGGAGCTGCAGGAGCATTTCCCAAAGCAAGTTGTGCTACTTGCTGTTGCAGAAGCTGATTGGCCTCCAGCATCTGCTGTATCTGCTGCTGCAGCTGTTGGTCCATCGTGGGTTAACGATGCAGTATGTGGTGACGAACAAGATGATCTGTTCCCGTCCACACACACACACAAACACAGCCAGCCGAGGGTTAAGGAAACACTTTGGAACGCACCCAGGTCTTATCTCCCACTTGGCAGCGATAGACACACCGTCTGCCAAGTGACTTTATTTTCACAGTAAAACAGAAAGATAAATACTCAAGAGTCCAAATGTCCGACACTATAAATCTTTCTCTCAGTAGTTCCGGATGAGGCTTTAGTGACTATCCAAGGTTTGCTTTTGTTCGTCACAAGGATCCCTGACCACTACCCTCTATTATATAGTCTCTGGGGTGTGGTCCAGTGACTCAGTTCTAATCCCTAGCACGCCTCCTAAGCTGCTGCAATCGTTTATCACGCCTTTGTTGGCGTGCGTCCAGGAATGATGTTTCATCGTCACTCTGATCCGAACCAGCTGTCTCCCTGCTGATCTCCTCTCCCTCGGCCGGCACCTGAGACAATGCCAGAGGGGAGGGGCCTGGAGAGGGAGGCCTGGCTGACTCCTCTTCCTCATGCTCGGAGCTTTCTTCCTCCGATGGGACAGGCTCAGAGGGCGGGGCCACAACAGAGGCGGTGGGCCACTCCCATGGTTGGGCTCCCGCGGGTGGTGGATGTGAATGCCTCGGTAGGGCCGGGGGGTGCCGGCCTACCCTGTCGGGGTCGGGTAGGACTCCTCCGCTGAAGCGTTGTAGTCCTCCCCTGCTGGAGCGGTGTAGGTCACCCTCGCCGTGGTGGTGTAGGTCGACCTTGCTGTGGTGGCGGTGGTCGACCCTTCTGGGTTGGTGTTGGCTCGCTGGGTTGGGTGGTCGCCGGTCTACCCCGTCGCTGTGAGGTAGGTCTCCCTCGCCGGGGTGGCGGAGGACGACCCTGTCGAGTTGGTGTTGGCCCGCCGGGTCGGGTCGTCTCCGGTCTACCCCGTCGTGGTGATGGAGGTCCCGACCCCTGGGGGGTCGCCGGTCATCATTGCCGAAGGGTTGTCGGCTCATCCAACTGGGTTGGTCCTGGTCTACCACGTCTTCTTCGGTGTGGTTTTGGAAGTCCCCTTCACCGGGAGAGCGACGGTCTGCCCTGTCGGGGTGGGGCAGGCCTACCTCCATGGGGTGTTGTCGGCCTGCCTCGTCTGTGTGTGGTAGGCCCACCTCGTCGGGGTGTGGCAGGCCTAACTCGTCGGGGTGTGGTAGGCCTACCTCGTCTGGGTGTGGCAGGCCTACCTCGTCGGGGTGTGGCAGGCCTAACTCGTCGGGGTGTGGTAGGCCTACCTCGTCTGGGTGTGGCAGGCCTACCTTGTCGGGGTGTGGTAGGCCTACCTCGTCTGGGTGGTTTTCCTCGACTTCCCTCCACCTTTTACGGAGCTGGTCAATGTGCCGTCTGCATGATCATCCATCGTCCAGCTCCACCTCGTATGATCTCGAACCGGTCACTCTCCCGATTCGGCCTTTGATCCATTTCAGTGGACCCTGGAAATTCAGCGTGAACACCAGGTCTCCGCTAGCGAAGCTTCGCATTGGCGGTGGGTTGATCGGCTTGTCTTTCGGGTTATACTGGGGATGAAGCCAATCTAGCGGTGAGCGGAGCCTTCTCCCCATCAGGAGTTCTGCCGGGCTTTTCTTGGTGGTCGCGTGGGGCATGATGTGTTGGGCCAACAAGAACTTGTCGATTTGTTCCTGCCAGTCCCCAGTGCCAATCTTAGTGAGCATGTCCTTTGTGAGCCGCACCATTTTTTCCGCCTGCCCGTTTCCCACCGGTCTGTACGGGGCGATGAGAGCGTGCCTGATGCCCTGTTCTGCCAGGAAGTCTTCCATCGCCTTTGCCGTGAGTTGTGGGCCGTTGTCGGAGACCAGGACGTCCGGGAGGCCGTGGGTGGCAAACAACTGGCGGAGTGCCTTGATGGTGGCATCTGTTGTGGTGGAGGGCATCGCTATTACCTCCAGCCATTTCGAGAACGCGTCCACCACGATGAGAAGGAACTTCCCCTTCATGGGCCCCGCGAAGTTGATGTGTATCCTCGACCATGGGCTGCTGGGCTGTTCCCACTCCGTCGGCTGGGCTTGCGGTGGCACTGGTTGTGATGCTTGGCACGGGTCACATCTGGCGATTCACGCTTCTATGTCCTTGTCTAACGTGGGCCACCAGACGTAGCTTCATGCCAATGCCTTCATCTGGACTATGCCTAGATGGCCGCTATGCAGGGTCTCCAATGTCTTTCGCTGTAAGGTGTGGGGAATCACCACCCTGTCGCCCCAGAGGAGGCAGCCTTTCATTGCGGACAGTTCTTGCTGCCTCCGTACGAAGGGGGTGAAGTCTTCACCCAGTCTTTCCATTGGCCATCCCCTCAAGCTCCAGGACAGCACTTGCTTCAGGGTTTTGTCCCTCAGGGTGTGGCTTGCCACCGTGGTGGATGACACATTGCATATGTTGCATATGTTCTTACCGGGTCGGTGGGTCAGGTTGTAGGCGTACCCAGAAAGGAAGATGGCCCAGCATGTCATCCTGGGTGACATGTAAGCAGGCGTTGGCTTGTCCCCTGCGAACAGTCCCAGCAAAGGCTTGTGGTCGGTAATGATTGTAAAAGTTCTTCTATACAGATACTCATGGAAATGCTTTATACCAGCTACGATGGCAAGGGCTTCTTTGTCCAGCTGGCTATAATTGCGCTCCGCTGAGGACATGGTCTTGGAAAAGTAAGCTATGGGGGCTTCGGAGCTGTTGGGCAGCTGATGGCTGAGAACAGCCCCGATTCCGTACGGTGAGGCATCACAAGTCAGGGACAGTGGGAGTGACTCATGATATTGCATGAGGACGCTGTCGGAGGAGAGGAGTCTTTTGATCTTCCGGAAGGCTGCCTCTTCTTCTTCTCCCCACTTCCAAGGAACTGCCTTGCCTAAGAGACGGTGGAGTGACTTAGCAACGGTGGCTTTCTGTTTCAAAAAGACACTGTAAAAATTCAGCAGTCCCAAGAAAGCCTGAAGCTCCGTTTTAGTTTTGGGGGCTGGAGCTTCGTGTATGGCCCTAACTTTGCTTTTGGTGGGGTGGATGCCCTTGCTATCAATTAGATAGCCCAGGAACTCGACTTCCTGGACCCCAATAATGCATTTGTCCCTTCTGACTCTTAGTCCCTTCGCCTGGAACCGCTGTAGGGCAAGCCTGAGCCATTCCATTAGTTGGGATTCCGAGTCTCCAGAGACTAATACGTCGTCAAAGTATGGCACCACCCCTGGAATGCCTTGAAGAAGGCATTCCATCATTGATTGGAAAATACCTGGGGCAGTGCTGACTCCAAATTGGAGGCGGTTACATTTAAATGCGCCCCTATGCGTGACAATAGTTTGTGCCTCCACAGTCTTTTCATCTACTGGCAGTTGCTGGTAAGCCTGGGCCAGGTCCAGTTTTGCGAATATGGTCCTGCTGCCAAGTGAATGCAACAGATGTTGCACCACTGGCACAGGATATGCGCTCTGCTGCAGTGCCCTGTTAATGGTGCACTTATAGTCGGTGCAGATGCACACAGATCCATCATGCTTCATGGGGGTCACAATGGGGGTCTCCCATGCTGCATGATCAATCGGTTCCAGAATGCCCTGGGCGATTTATTTGTCCAGCTGGGCATCCACTTTAGGCTGGAGGGCAAACGGAACTCTGCGGGGCTTAAGTCGAATTGGAACAATTTTCGGATCTAGATTGAAGGAAATGGGTTTCCCCAAAAATTTACCTAGGCTCCCATCGAAGACGTCCCTGAAGTCCTCTAGGAGCTGGTCGAGTGAATTCTGCTGAATTTGATTGATGCCGCCAATTGTGAGCCCTAGGGGCTTGAACCACTCCATGCCTAGCAGGGTTGGATGGGCTTCCTTTACTACAGCGATGGGAAGGTCTCCTGTGAAGTCTTTGAATTGCACCTGTTGTGGTTCCGTTACCGGAGCCTGTGTCATCGTCAGGAGAGGACTCCGAGAGTGAAGGGGAGGAGTTGGCAAGGCCTCCCTCTGCAGGACCCTCCTCTCTGGCAATGCCTTCGGTGTCCGCCGAAGGGCAAGAGATAGGGCCAGGGCCAAGCACGTCCACGCAGCCACAGATGGACAGTGATGAGGGTAATGAGTCTTGGCTGGACCCACGCCAGTGTCGCAGAGATAAGCGCGCGCAACAGAAGAAAGGGCGTGCCCAAGATTAGGCTGAGTCACTGGACCACACCCCACAGGATATAAAAGGGAGCATGGTGGCCAGTCAAACCTTGTGACGAACAAAGCTGAAAGCTTCCACGTCATTCTGCATTGCCGGACTTTCACTTTAAGACTTTGCTGGAGTATCTCTGGACTTGATTTAATTCCGTAATTATTGAGCTGCTTTCCTTTGATGTATCAGAAGTGGGGAGAAGTTATCTCTCCTCTTTGTAAATAATAAACTCTTGGCAGGCAGCCACTAGGTTGTTGCCAAGTTCCGTTATCATAAGGAAAAGGATTTTGCCGGCTGGTTTGGTCTTTAACTCCTGAACGTCTGTTGGTGTGTGTGCGTGGGGTTGGGGACAGAACAGCACCCTGATGTGTGTCCTTCCCAGGATCCCGATGGGATGGCCCCCAAAGTCCACCAGCCGGGCTTGTAGTGGCTCAAGTTGCTTTTTGGATAGCCGCGGCTTGAGTCTTTTCAGCTGTTCCCAGGCTATAATCGAGTAGGGCGATCCTGAGTCAATTTCCATGGGGCATGGTGCCCCTTCCACGTGGATGGTCACGTGGAACTTGTCGGATCCTTTGGCAGCAGCGTGTGCTATGGTCGTTTGATGGATCCCTCTGCTCTTTGTGTGGCCGTCTCCGTCTCGCCGCGGGTATTGGGACCGTTTGGATGACCTCTGGTATTTGCGGTCCATGGCTCTGGGAGTCTCCAAACTTGGTTCTGCCGCTCTGCAGGCTTCAGCAATGTGGCCCTTTCTCCTGCAGCGTCTGCAGGTCACATCCTGCCAGCGACATCTGGCGCGTGGATGGTCCCCGTTGCAGCTGGCGCAGCGCTCCTCCCGGCCGCCATCTTGGGGTTTTTCCCGCCTTTGGGGTCTTGTGACCTTGTGGATGGCCATTTCAAGATCGGATTCAGACCCCGTGGAGGTCTCGTCCGAAGATGGTTGAGGATCCCTGAGGACCTTGTGGATCCCCTTGGATCTCCTCACTGTGGCTGCTGCCCTGTCGGATGACTCGGCAGCTGTGGCTTCTTCGATGACATCTTTCAGGGACACTTTCTTTCGGCTGAGGAGATTCTTTTGGACTGTGCTGTCCCTCATGCTGAAGACTATTCGGTCCCTCAGCTGAACGTCCACATTCTCGAACTCACAGCTGGCCGTGATCTTCCGGAGCGCCGAAATGAAGTCTTTGAACGCTTCTCCATCGTGCTGGTTGCGCTGATGGAAGTCGAAGCAGTTGGCTAGTGGCGTGCTCGATGGGGCGTAGTGCTCCTGGAGTACTTCTTGCAGCTCGGACCACGGCATCTGTTTGATGTCCCTCAGTGCCATGAGGTCCATGGCCATTTCCAGGACCCCCGAGCCGCAGTGAGCCAGGAAGAGAGCCCTCTTCCTGTTGTTGTCCAGGTCAGTGAAGCCGCTTCCCGCCAGGAACTGCCTGAATCGGACCATGAAGGACTTCCATTTCTCCTGGTTCAGATCGAATGGAGCCAGCGAGATCTGTGGTCCGGGCATGGTGCTGTGACTCAGTTTCAGTGACTAGCTCTTTTTGCACTTGATGGCGATCGTGCCTGCTGCTCTGCTGTCAGTTCTTGCTCGTTCTTCATCGCCAGTGTTAGATCGGCACTGGAAAGAAACGCGACTCAGCTGCTGTTCGTTCAGCACTTTATTGGAATAGTAAAAACTGTTGTGGCCCCACCCTCTGAGCCTATTCCATCGGAGGAAGAAAGCTCCGAGCATGAGGAAGAGGAGTCAGCCAGGCCTCCCTCTCCAGGCCCCTCCCCTCTGGCACTGTCTCAGGAGCTGGCTGAGGGAGAGGAGATTAGCCGAGAGACAGGTGTCTCGGATGAGAGTGAAGGAGAGACGTCATTCCTGGATGCACGCCAACGAAGGCGTGATAAACGATTGCAGCAGCTAAGGAGGCGTGCTAGGGATTAGAACTGAGTCACTGGACCACACCCCAGAGACTATATAATAGAGGGTGGTGGCCAGTGATCCCTGTGACGAACAAAAACAAACCCTGGATAGTCACTAGAGCATCGACCGAAGCTGCCGAGAGGAATATTGTTTTTGTTGGACTCTTGTACGCTGAGTATATTATCTTTCTGTTTCTGTGGCAATAAAAGCACTTGGCAGACGGTGTGTATATCGCTGCCAAGTTGGAGATAAAGACCTGGGTGCGTGCCAAGTGCTTCCTTAACCCTCGGCTGGCTGTGTTTGTGTGTGTGTGTGTATGGGGACAGACTGCCGGCTGGGCTGCCGAGCCTCCTTATATGCGGCTTGGGCATGCCAGCCGGCCAATGACAGTTGTTTAAACTTCCCGCCGGTGGAATCAACCAATCCCCCGGCGGATGTCCTTATAAGGACATAACAAGTTGCTACTAAAATGCCCAGTGAGATGATCTATTTGCATTTTATGAAAGCCAGATATTGTGTATCTGTTCTGGAATTGGTGATTCTCTCTTGGAAGACCCCACAGAAACTGTCACCGAAGGTTTCTCAGTAAAAACTGAAACAGTTCTTTGGGCAGGAGCTCAACCTTCATGACTACTAAGAGCACCTAAATTCTCATAGGGGAATAATACACTCTCTGAAGAAGCCTTGCAATTATTACAATGTATGAACACATAGAGATCAGTAAGGGATTCTGCAGAATACCGTTGAGAATATAAAACTTTCTTTGCTTTTCTTTTGCTTCAAAATTAATGTTGAGAGAAAAATAGTATGAGATCATGATCCCAATGAAATTTCTCTTGTCCCTTTGCTCATTTCCACTAAATTGTTCCTGCCTTGTTGCTCCTCATCTTGACCTCTTGGGTTTCTTAAATCAAGGACAGAACATTATTTGAATATATCAACAGAGGTAAAATAATGAATAGCCAACAACACACTCTGTCTATGTCCATTTTCAAAACCAAGAAAGATTGCGGGAGGGGAGAGCTTGGTGTTCTCTGAGCTTCTTTTCTTGCAGACGTTTCATTATTCAAACTAGGTAATATCATCATTGCTAGTAAGAAATGCTGTTTGCTGTCAGTTTATATTCTAGTGTTTTGCCCTGTCAGTATTGTGGGGCTGGTCCAGGGGTGCTATTCAGCAGGTTCTGACAGGTTCTGGAGAACCGGTAGCGGAAATTTTGAGTAGTTCAGAGAACCGGCAAATACCACCTCTGGCTGGGCCCAGAGTGGGTTGGGAATGGAGATTTTACAGTATCCTTCCCCTGGAGTGGGTTGGAAATGGAGATTTTGCAGTATCCTCCTCCTGGAGTGGGGTGAGAATGGGGATTTTACAGTAACCTTCCCCTGCCATGCCCACCAAGCCACACCCACCAAGTCACACCATGTGTGAAGTTTCCAAAAGATGCCCTAATTAATTCATGAGCCATGAGCCAAACTTCAAAAGAAATACAGTCATTTATTAGGAGCACCATTTCGGCAATATTCGGATGCAGTTAGAACTAATCCCATGTAGATTTACGTTCCCCTATGACCCTGTCTCTCTCCTCCTCCCTGGCCATGTCATAAATCACATTCTCCAATTCACCACTTTGGCTAGCTGTGAAATCCAACACCCTTCTTTTGATTGTGGAAGAAAGCATGTATGGAATGTAGCTTCCATTAGGGAAATCAATTAGCTCTATCAGTTCTCCCTCCCTCCTGCTCATGGCAACTTGAAAACTTTGCAAGTTGACACCATGCCCAGCAAGCCACACCTACAAAACCGGTAGTAAAAAAATTTGAATTCCACCACTGAGCTGGTCTTGTTGGCTTCTGTTGGCTACAGTTGACTTCTTTGACAGTTTCTTGATTGGGGTATTATTTATTTATGATTGTTGGTCTGATGTTAATCTTGGAGTTAATCTATGCTGATCTGGATGCTGATTGCTGGTGAAAAGGTTCTTGGGTCTTTTTGTTCCTTTTTTGGCTGGTTGATTGTCTCTTTTGCATAGTATCTAGAAGTTCTTAATGTCTATGTATCTACTGATAGCTAATTTGTCAGAGTGCCAGGCTTTTAGAAATCCCCTGGTGTTATTTGGCCTTGGCTTGGTCTAGGATGGTCACCTTTTCCCAATTGAACCTATGGGTAAATCTATCTATAGGTTGTGTGTCATCATGTCTTCTGACTCCTAGTTGGTGTTCATGGATGCGTTCTGACAGTCTTCTGACTGGTTGTCCTACATAGTGGTTGTTGCAGTTCAAAGACTTGGTTCAAAGAATCTCTAAAACCACCATCCTCTAACACTGACTGGCCAAGCCACTAGAACATAAACTGACAGCAAACCGCACTACTCAGTAACAGTGATGATATTAACCAGTTTGGGTAATGAAAGGTCTGCAAGAAAACAAGCAAGCTTAGAGAGGCTAAGGACCCTTCATTTCAACCCTGTCCAGTTGGTGAATCCAGAAAAAGGAACTCCTGGGACATTATTTTAACCAAGAATATAAAACTTTACTGAATAAACCACATTGGCACAGAAGAAGCGAAACCAGTTCTGGGTTTCCCACACAAAAGCAAGCATTTTTAATTCCCCTTTTCCCCAATGGGCCACCCACAGTCCAAATTGTCCTCCCATCACACCAATGGAATGGAATGGAATGGAATGGAAGGGAAGGGAAGGGAAGGGAAGGGAAGGGAAGGGAAGGGAAGGGAAGAGAAGGGAAGGGAAGGGAAGAGAAGAGAAGAGAAGAGTTGAGTTGGAATGGACCCTGGAGGTCTTCTGGTCCAACCCCCTGCTTAGGCAGGAAACCCTATACCTTTTCAGACAAATAGTTATCCAATCTCTTCTTAAAAACTTCCAGTGTTGGAGCATTTATAACTTCTGGAGGGAGGTTTTTCCACTGGTTAATTGCTCTGTCAGGAAATTTCTCCTTAGTTCTAAGTTGTTTCTATCCTTGATTTGTTTCCATCCATTGCTTCTTGTCCTACCCTCAGGTGCTTTGGAGAATAGCTTGACTCCCTCTTCTTTGTGGCAGCCCCTGAGATATCGGAACACTGCTATTGTCTCCCCTAGTCCTTCTTTTTATACCCAGTTCCTGCAACCATTCTTCACATGTTTCAGCCTCCAGTCCCCTTAATCATCTTTGTTGCTCTTCTCTGCACTCTTTCTAGGGTCTCAAAAACTTTTTTACATTGTGGCGACCAAAACTAGATGCAGTATTCCAAGTGTGGCCTTACCAAGGCATTATAAATTGGTAACAATACTTCATGTGATCTTGATTCTGTCCCTCTATTTATGCAGCCTAGTACTGTGTTGGCTTTTTTTGCAGCTGCAGCACACTGCTGGCTCATATTTAAACAATTGTCCACTAGGACTCCAAGATCACTCTCACAATTACTACTATTGAGCATGGTACCACATATACTGTACCTGTGCATTTTGTTTTTCTTGCCTAAATGTACAACCTTACTTTTTTCACCATTGAATTTCATTTTATTAGCTAGCACCCAATGTTCAAGTCTGTCAAGATCCTTCTGTATCTTAAGCCTATCTTCTGGAGTATTGACTATTCCTGCTAGCTTGGTGTCATCTACAAATTTGATGAGTTCCCCATCTATCCCCTCTTCTAAATCATTGATGAAGATGTTGAAAAGTACTGGGCCTAAAACAGAGCCTTGGGGTACCCCACTGCATACTTCTCTCCATGTAGATGCAGTTCCATTGAGGACTACACGTTGAGTGCAGTTGGTGAGCCAGTTACAAATCCATCTGGTGGTGAGGTTGTCTAACCCACATTTTTCTATCTTATCAAGTAGTAGATTGTGGTCTACTTTGTCAAATGCCTTGCTGAAATCCAAGTAAATTATATCCACAGCATTCCTCTGGTCCATTAATTTTGTCACTTTGTCAAAGAAGGCAATAAGGTTTGTCTGGCATGATCTGTTTTTGACAAACCCATGTTGGCTTTTTGTTATGACTTTGTTTGCTTCTAAGTGTTCACTGATTTGTTGCTTGATGATCTTTTCCAGAATCTTCCCAGGTATTGAGGTCAGGCTGATAGGTCTGTAGTTTCCTGGATCTATTCCCCCCTCCTTTTTTTTTAAGATGGGAACTACATCAGCTCTTTTCCAGTCCTCAGGTAGTTCCCCAGTGCTCCGGGATCTTTGGAAGATATACTGTAGTACAGTGGTTCTGAGATCACATCTGCCAGTTCCTTCAGAACCCTGGGGTGTAATGTCTGGTCCCGGTAATGTAAACTCATCTAGGATTTAAGAAAGACTATTATTTGAACATATCATCAGAGATTATAATAATGAATAGCCAACCCTCTCTGTCTATGTCCATTATGAAGAACAAGAAAGATTAATATCTCCAGGCCTTCTAACATTAAAAAATGATTGTATAGAGCAGGGGTCAGCAACCTTAAACACTCAAAGAGCCATTTGGATCCATTTCCCACAGAAAAGAAAACACCTGGAGCCACAAAACCCTTTTGACATCTAAAATGAAGATAACACTGCATATATCATTTTTTACCTTTATGCTATGTATAAAAAAACTATAGTGTGTTGCATTTATGAAATCAATGACCTGCTACAGAGAAAACACATTTTTATTTCTGCATGCAACAAAAACATTTTGAATTCCAGAAAAAAAAGATGGGTCGAAAAGCTCAATAAATCACATGCCGGCGGGTGTCGCACATTGGTGGTTGTGATGCATATTTTGAGCGACAGGGAGCTGCAGCAGAGGGATGAAAGAGCCACATGTGGCTCCAGAGCTGCGGGTTGCAGACCCCTGGTATAGAGAGAGTGATTATTAAAAGCGGTGATTATCTATTCATATATATATATATATCTCCTCTCTCTCTCCCCCTCTCTCATCTATCTATCCATCCATCCATCTTCTATATCCATCCATCCATCCATTTATAAGCTTTCTTATATTAAAGCTTTCTTGGTGAGTCTCAATGACATTACAGACCTCATCTCCTGAACATTTCTACAAATCAGGGAGAGTATTGCAAAGGGTAGGGGCGATGAAGGTAAGGATCTATTTTTGAACCCCATCAGTAAATTTCTATAACTAAAAGGGTTTCCAAATACCGTATTTTTCAGACTATAAGACGCACTGGTGTATAAGACGCACCAAGATTTCAAAGAGGTAAGTATGAAAAAAAAAGTGTTTGCCCTCCCTGTCCCTCAGGAGCATTCTGCAGGCCTCCCAAACCCTCTGTGCACCCCGTTTTTTGCAAAAATGGGCGAAAAATGGCCTGTTTTTCACCTGTTTTTGTGAAAAACGAGGCACGCAGAGGATTTGGGAGGCCTGCACAGTGCTCCTGGGGGCAGTCAAAAATGCCCCTGTTTTTGGAAAAAAATGGGGTGCGCAGAGAGTTTGGGAGGCTTGCAGAGTGCTCCTGAGGGCTGGGGGAGGGCAAAAATGCCCCCGGTTTTGCAAAAAGTGGGCAAAAAGCGGGCCTGCTTTTCGCAAAAATGGAACGAGCAGGATGGGGCTTCAGGAGGCCAAAAATGGCTGTATTCGGTGTATAAGATGCACCAACATTTCCACCCTCTTTAAGGGGGGGAAGTGCATCTTATACTCTGAACAATACGGTATATCTCCATGGCCTGACCAAGTGGAATGTATTGATGTAATGTGGCAAAAACAGCTCAACAGGTAATCTGAGCTGTGCCATATAGAGATTTAAAGGCCATAACCAATACTTTGAATTGAATGCAGGAACAAACCTGTAGAATGTACTACATTTGCAGCTCTGGCTTTGCGGAGTGCATGCTTCTCTTGTGCTATGGTTGTCCTTCTGTCTTAAAATGTCTGGCAGCCTTGGTGGATCAGTGTGCGCCATGTTGATCGATCTTGTGCCAGGATTTCCCAGGAGGTGGTGTTGATATCCAGGGACTTAAGAGAGGCTCTCAGCGTGTCTTTGTATCGCTTCCTTTGTCCCCCATGCGATCGCTTTCCTTGAGACAGCTCACCATAGAGGAGCTGTTTAGGGATGCGGTAGTCTGTTGTGGTCCGCCAGCAGCCTGCGGATCTGGCAGCGGAGTCAGACAATGAGGAGGCTGGGGAGGAACATGGGCCAGTCCTGGAGTCTGGGGAAGGCCCGGACGAGGGCTCTGCATTGGAGGCAGAGATGGGGCCAGGGCCATCTGGGAGTGATGCACGGACTCCGGAGCCCCCAGAGTTGGACAGCAGAGAGGCAGAGGAACAGGAGGAGCCTGTTCCTAGTGCACAAATGCGCAGAGCTGCCAGAAGGCAAGACCAGCTAAAGCAAAAGGGACGACTCTGGAATAAGGCCAGGAGATGATTGTCCCATCTCATAAGGCTTAAAAGAGAAACAAAGGCACTAGGGCCTTTTTGCAGGAAAGCAATGTTGCTAACTCTGTTTCCAGTCGACGTCTCTTATTTGTTACTGAACTTCGTGGGGCTTTGCCAAGTAAGGCCTTTGGCAGGGTGTCAAAGAAGATAAAGGTTGGTGATTATGCCAAAGGACTTCTTCCGAAGGACTTGTTTTGCAACTAATTGGGACTCAGGTGGGAATGAACGTAATTCTCAGCTGTTA
Organism: Arizona elegans; assembly: GCA_022577455.1. Classification (NCBI taxonomy): domain Eukaryota; kingdom Metazoa; phylum Chordata; class Lepidosauria; order Squamata; family Colubridae; genus Arizona; species Arizona elegans. Next base: position 359,209 of record JAKOOJ010000069.1, on the reverse strand, counting down.
CAATAAAATAGGTTTATTTAGGACTAATTGTGTCTTGTAATGACTCAGTAAGCCTAGGTCACAACATGGTCTGGCATCCTTGTAACATGGCCTGCCCAGTGTGCCTGGGCTTTCATCAGCAGGGTGTGAACTGATGGCAGGCCTGCTCTGGAGAGGACTTCTGTGTCTGGCACCTTGTCCTGCCACCAGATCCTCAGATGTCTGTGCAGGCAGGTCGTGTGGAAATGGTTCAGTTGCCTTGCGTGCCTCCTATATACGGTCCAAGTCTCAGTGGCACACATCAGGGTAGTTAGCACTACTGCTCAGTAGACACTGAGCTTTGTAGCAAGGCTTATTCCACGACAGTCTACCTAATACATCTAGTAATATGTAACTAGCCCGGGTTCAAACCCCAGAAGGGTATGGCTAGCTGGCAAGAGTTTAATAGCTTGAAATAGATCTATACTTGTCTCCCTTGTCAGTAAATATAAATTCAACACAAAAATAGTTTGTCAGCGACTGCCTGCAAAGACTCCTGGATTGGGTCTGAAAGGCAAAAGTGGAAGCAGTATCCTCCATTCCATGTTTGGGTAGACCAGGTTGCCCTGATAAAAAACACTTTTAAGAAGAGACTGAACATTTGTCTGAAATGGTATAGGGCCGTGATGGCTAACCTAGCCATATCGGTGGGCACACGAGCTCAGCTCCAGCGCACATGTGTGCACCAGCCAGCTGATTTTATGGCCTTCTGGGCCCACCAGAAGTAGGGAAGTAGGCTGTTTCCTGCCTCCAGAGGGCCTCAGGGAGTGATGGGGAAGGCCCGTTTTTCTCTCTCCCCAGGCTCCAGAGCCTTTGTAGGAGTCTGGGGAGGGCGAAAACGGCCTTCCCTACCCCCCCCACCCGAGGCCCTCCGGAGGCCAAAAACAGCCCATTTGCCAACTTCTGGTGGGACCGGAAGTTGGCAAACGGGCTGTTTCCAGACTCCGGGGAGGTGGGGAAGGCCGTTTTCACCCTCCCCAGACTTCTAGAAAGGCTCTGGAGCCTGGGGAGAAAGAAAAATGGGCCCACCGGGCCATCATGTGCCAGGAGTGGGGGGAGCGGGGGGGTTGTGCACGCATGTGTGGGGGTGGGATGCATAGAATTATGGGTGTGGGCACGTGTGCATGCGACCCCCCCCGCACTCCCCCCCGCTGCTGGCACACGATGGCAAAAAGGTTAGCCATCACTGGTATAGGGCTCCTGCTTGAGCAGGGGGTTGGACTGGAAGACCTCCAAGGTCCCTTCAACTCTTTTATTCTCTTAATATCTCAGCACAATTACTGAATAAAGACAAGCCTGATCAATTATCCACAGAATCCATGAGTTGATTTCAGGGTTAGACAAACAAACACTTTCAAATCATTCTGGAGTAATGCTCATAACCAGCCACCATTAGACCATCAGTTTGTTTGTTTGTTTTACATTTATTAACTCTGACAGGAGCCCTAATGGTTTTGTTCAAAGGCCCTTCTTCAGAAGATCTTGGCTACTGCCTGATGAATGTCCTTGTTTCGCAGGGTGTAAATGATGGAGTTGAGCAGTGGGGTGACCAGAACATAGAAGACTGCAACTTTTTTATCACAATCAGGTTTTGAATCAGTCTTAGGAACCATGTACATCCAGATGGAAGGGCCATAAAATAAAGCCACTACAAGGAGATGGGAGCCACAGGTAGAGAAAGCCTTGTGGCACCCAACGCTCGATCTCATTTGTGATACAGAATGAAGAATAAACCCATAGGACGTCATTATAACAGAAAGAGGAATCAGAAGGAGAAATACTCCCATTCCAAAAACAGTGGCCTTAATCATTGTGGTATCACCACAGGCAAGTTTCAACACCATTGGCAGCTCACATATAAAGTGATTGATCTGATTGGGGCCACAGTAGTTTTGGCAAACAAAGCAAGCAACTGTAACTGGCAGCGCTTGCTCATGAGAACAGGGTAAAGTAAGGGATGGCAGAGGGCCAGGTAGCAGTCATAGGCCATGATCGCCAACAGGAGAATATCAACAGAAGCTGTGGCCATGGCAATGTACATCTGGGTCATGCAGAACATCAAAGAAATGGCTCCATCTCCAGCTAGGAGCTGAGTCAACTTGTTGTGGCCCATCAGTGGCCTGTGCAGTTAGTAGCTGATTCCGACAGCGAGGAGGCTGGTGTGGTGCTGCACCAGCAGCCTGTGCAGCTGGCGCTCGAGTCAGACAATGAGGAGGCTGGAGAAGATGTGGTACCAGAGGCAGGGATTCAGCCAGGGCCTTCAGAACTTCCAGAAGCTCCCATAAGTGAAGAGGAAGAAGAGGAGGAGCCTCTTCTCCAGTGGTGGGTTCCTCCTGGTTTGGCCCAGTTCTCCCGAGTCAGTAGCGGTGACGATATTGTTTTCTGTAAGAATATGTAGACGCCACAGGATTTCTTTAACTTGGTTTCTTTTTATTTTGAAAATACGTATAAGATGGAGTACAGAATTTGGCACATTGTGTAACTTGGATGACCTGTGTGAACAAATGGGCAGAGCAATGGCACAGGTTGGATTCCTTCGGCTTCGAAACTACCATAGATTTCAACAATTCAACATTGAGGACCTGTATACTGCACGAGTCAAAAAGAGGGCTGTGAAAATATTTACAGACCCCTCACATCCTGGACATAAACTGTTGCAACTCCTACCCTCAAAACGACGCTATAGAGCACTGCACAACAGAACAACTAGACACAAGAACAGTTTTTTCCTGAATGCCATCACTCTGCTAAATAAATAATTCCCTCAACACTGTCAAACTATTTACTAAGTCTGCATTACTATTAATCTTCTCATCATTCCTATCACCCATCACCTCCTACCTATGACTGTATGACTGTAACCTTGTTACTGGTATCCTTAAGATTTATATTGACTGTTTCCCTATGACTATCATTAAGTGTTGTACCTTATGATTCTTGACGAATGTATCTTTTCTTTTATGTACACCGAGAGCGTATGCACCAAGACAAATTCCTGGTGTGTCCAATCACACTTGGCCAATAAAGAATTCTATTCTATTCTGTTCTATTCTATTCTATTCTATTCTATTCTATTCTATTCTATTCTATTCTATTCTAAAGATAACTAAAAATTCATGAATATTACAAAACCTGTTTTGCAATCTCTGGCAGGTTAGCCTGGTAAGTTGTAAATCCATTCTAGGATGTAGCAATGGCAAATCTTTCTTATCGGGAAAACATCCCCAGTTTGTTCATTTAGCAGTAGCAGTAGCAATAGCAATAGCACTTAGACTTACAGTATTTTTCGGAGTATAAAACGCACCTTAGTTTTTGGGGAGGAAAATAGGGGGAAAAATTCTGCCTACCAGATATTCATCTGGCTAGCATCCTTAGTCTGGTCAGCTTCAGCATATTAGTTCATTGGTTTTGAGCACATTGGGGTTGGGGATAAAAACAGCTTCTAAAGCATAGCTGATTCTTGGAGGGAGCAGCAATGAGAAAAGCAGGCGAAGGGTGGAAGATTGCTTTACTTGCTAGCGCTTCGTTAGGGCTGAAAAAAAGCTTCAAAAAAGCTACATTCGGAGTATAAGATGCACCCAAATTTTCAGCCTCTTTGGGGCGGGGAAGTGTGTTTTATACTCTGAAAAATACAGTATATACTGCTTTACAGTGCTTTACAGCCCTCTCTAAGTGGTTTCCAGAGTCAGCATATTGCTCCCAACAATCTGGGTCCTCATTTTACCCACCTCCAGAGGATGGAAGGCTGAGTCAACCTTGAGCCTGGCGAGATTTGTTCTGCCAAATTGCAGTCAGCCGGCAGTCAGCAGAAGTCACCAAATGTTAAAAGTCATTCAGTTAATAAATTACACTTTCTTTTCAAGTCACAATTTTTATTTTATTTTTATTTATCTTAGTTCATTCTACTAGTCAGGTTGCCAAGGTTCCATTAAGGCATCAAATCTGATTTGTTTTTTTTTTTATTTCTGCAAAATTACTGAGCATTTTTTTTTAGAAAAAAAATGTTAGGGAGACCCTCTTAAAAAAACCTACACGAACTCTCCCAGAAGTTATATTTGTTTTTGTTTTTTGTTTTTTTGTTTTTTTTATTGCAAAAGTTTTACAATTACATTTTCACCCCGTTTCCCCCCCCTCAACCCACCCAGACCTCCCAACCTCATCCTCCCTAACCCTCCCTAACCCTCCCCTCCCCCCGGACTTCCATACAATATACTCAGATCAAAAGAAAAAAACCCCTTTGTATAAAACTTGAACCCCACCCTCTCCCTTATAGTTTTTCATCTATATTACATTGAAATATTTCTATCTTAATATTAGATTTTCAAATAAAAACTATTTGATACTTCCTGGTTTGATATTTGTTCTGAACATAATCTATCCACTTTTTCCATTCCCATTCATAAGTCTCTTGTGAACAATCTTTTAAATATGCCGAAATCTTCGCCATCTCTGCAAAACTGGCCATCTTCAAAGTCCATTCCTCGATCGTGGGCAAAGCTTCATTTTTCCAGTATTTACCTATCAATAATCTCGCAGCTGTTATCATGTACAATATCAACTTTGTTTCACCCGAAGTAAAACCCTTAACTATACCCAATAAAAACAGTTGTGGAGAAAATTGAACTTTTTTCTTCAAAACATTCTGCATAACCCACCAAATTTTTATCCAAAAAGCCTTAACTTTCTTACAAGTCCACCAAACATGATAATATGTAGCATCTAAACAATCAGATCTCCAACATTTTGGCTGAACATTAGGATACATACATGACAATTTTTTGGGGTCTAAATGCCATCTGTAAAACATTTTATAGAAATTTTCCCTTAAATTCTGCGACTGTGTAAATTTAACGTTCTGGACCCAAATTTTTTCCCATGTTTCCAACATCACTGGTTCTTCAAAATTTTGTGCCCACTTAATCATACAATCTTTAACCAATTCAGTTTCTGAATCCCTTTCTAACAAAACATTATAAAGCCTTTTAATATGCATTGGACCTTTCTCTTTTATATGTCTAACCAGTTCTTCCTCATGCAACATAATACCAGTTTTTTGGTCCTCTTTCCATCTCAGTTGAAGTTGATTATATTGTAACCAAGTTAAGTTAATCCCTTCGTCCAACAGTGTCTCGAATGTCTTCAACTGCCATCTGCCCGCATCTGTAAAAAGAACCTCTTTATATAAAAAACCCCCGAGTGACATTATATTTGTATTCCACATAATATGACCAAGATCCAACCATAACGGTATTTTGTAATCCCATTTGAGTCGGTGCTTCTTCCAAACCCTCATCAAAGAGTCTCTAAGTATATGGCTTTTAAATACTTTATCCACTTTGTTCTCATAAAATAAGTAAGCATGCCATCCAAATTCAAGATCAAAACTTTCTAAACTAGGAAGTATCAAATAGTTTTTATTTGAAAATGATATATTAAGATAGAAACATTTTAATATAATGAAGTTAAAAAATTATAAGGGGGAGGGAGGGGTTCAAGTTATATATAAGTTTTATATTAAGGGTTTTTTTTTTTACCTGATGTGAGTATATTGGAAGTCTGGGGGGGAGGGGAGGGTTAGGGAGGGTTAGGGAGGGTTAGGGAGGTTGGGAAGTTTGGGGTGGGTTGAGGGGGGGGGGGAAGGGGTGAAAATGTAATTGTAAAACTTTTGCAATTTAAAAAAAAAACTATGAGAAAAAAAAAACTTTCTATATTCAATATTCCAGTCTTTTTCCTTCCAAACCAATCGCTTGCTTGAGTCAAAGCTGCTGCTTCATAATATAATTGTAGGTTTGGAAGTTTAAGACCTCCCCTTTCTGGAACATCTTGCATAATTTTCAATTTCACTCTCGGTTTTTTCTCGTTCCAGACAAATCTATTCACTCCACTTTGCCACACTTTCAGTTGTTTATCACTTTTAAGCACCGGAATCATTTGGAACAAGAAAAGAAATCTTGGCAAAATGTTCATCTTAACTGCTGCTATTCTTCCAAGTAAAGACAGCTGCAGTTTTTTCCAAATCTCCATATCTTTCTGAACCTCTCGCCATAACACCTCATAATTATTTTGGAACAGTTTCATATTTGATTCTGCAACCTGAACACCTAGATATTTTACCTTTGGTACAATCTCAAAACCTGCCCTCCTTTCAAGCTCGTATTTATGATCTTGTGTCATATTTTTAACTATCATCTTGTTTTTTTTCTGGTTCAATCTAAAACCTGAAACTTTACCATAGTCTTGTATAATGTCTTTCATCTGGATTATTGATTCCATTGGCTGTGTTAGGGTAACAACAAGATCATCTGCAAATGCCTTTATTCTATAGTCCTCTTGCCTAATCATTATACCTTTCAGGATATTAGAGTCCCGAATTGTGTTTAGCAAGACTTCTAATGTTAAAATAAATAACAATGGGGATAACGGACATCCCTGTCTTGTTCCTTTTTCAATTTTAAACTCTGTTGTCAAGCTTCCATTAATGATAATCTGTGCCTTTTGCTCTTGGTAAATTGCTGAAACCGCCTGTATAAATTGATCCCCAAAGTCCATCTTTTTTAAAGTCTTTAATAGAAAATTCCAATCCACTCTATCAAAGGCCTTTTCCGCATCCAAAAAGACCAGCACTGCAGGTACCTGTTTATTCCTCTCAAGATATTCCAATAAGTCTATTACTTGCCTTACATTATCCTTCATGTATCTACCCTCGATAAATCCTGCTTGATCATCATGAATCACCTTTTGAATTACTGGCATCAACCTGTTGGCTAGTACTTTTGCATAAATTTTATAATCAGTATTCAGAAGAGATTTTGGTCGATTATTCTCTGGTTTTTTAGGACCTACTTGCTCTTTTGGTATCAAAGAAATATAAGCTGTTGTCCATGATGGGGGTATTTTACCCCCCTGTTGAATATTACAAAATAGATCTCTGAGTTGTTGCACCATTTCTGCTTGCAAGGTTTTATAATACACTGCAGTCAGACCATCCGTTCCAGGAGCTTTAGCTGTTTTTAATTGTTTAATTGCTACTATTATCTCCTCCTCTGTTATAGGATAATTCATTCTTTCCTTTTGTTGATTAGTAATTTTTGTAACTCTTTTATTATCTAAGTATTTTTCTATAAGTCCATTCTGCATATCATCTTTAGCATATAGTTTAGTATAATAGTCCACAAAAGCTTCTTTAATTAATTTTTGTTGAAAAATTTCTTTTCCTCCAATATCAATACTATTAATAGTCCGTATACTCTGCTTCTTCCTTAATGTATAGGCCAACCATCTGCCCGGTTTATTGGCGTTACAAAATGTATTGTGCCTCGCATATTGTAGATTTGTTGCAACTTGTTCCGCCATAAGCATTTGAAATTGATCTTTCAGAAGTTTTATAACACCACGTGTTCTTTCATCTGTTGGGTTTTTAATAAGTAACTGTTCTTTATTCTTTATTTCTGCTTCCAGTTCAGATCTTTTCTTTTGTCGATTCAGTCTATGTTTAGAATTCATATAAATGAGTACCCCTCTCATATAGGCTTTGCTCGCATCCCACACAATTTCAACTGGGGTACCCTTATTCAAGTTCATTTCAAAAAATTCTTTCAACTGCTTCTTAAGTTCTGTTATATTTTTTTCATATCTAAACAAGTTTTCATTTAGTCTCCATGATCGTCTCTCGATTTTACCCATCTCAATTTCTATCCATACTGGGCTATGGTCGGTCAAACTTCTTGGAAAAATCTTTGTTCTTTTTGTCTTAACAAGTAGATCATCTGACAACAAAATAAAGTCAATCCTAGAGAAGGATCTATGTCTATCGGAAAAAAAAGTATAGTCCAATTCTTTTGGGTTGTGTATTCTCCAAATATCTTTTAATTCCAAATCTTCTTTCATATCAAAAAAAGTCTGTGGTAGTCTAATCCTAGATTTCGCCAAACTCTTTTTATCTAATTTAGAATCAATTACACCATTCCAATCTCCCATAATTAAAATAGATCTATAGTCCCATTGCAGTATTTTAGTGTGTAACATTTTATAGAAATGATCCTGTTGTTGGTTGGGAGCATAAATTCCAATCAAAAGAATTTGGCCATTTACTGTAAGCAGTTCAATTGCTATAAACCTACCATCTTTATCTGCTTCTATAATTTTAGCTGTCAATCTTTTGTTTACATAAATGACCACACCATTCTTTTTTTGCAAAGTTGAAGCTATGAAATGTGTTCCTAATTTAGAATTTATCAAGTATTTTTGATCTTGAGTTCTAATATGAGTTTCTTGTAGACAAATTATATCATTATTAAATTGTCTCAAATACGCAAATAACTTCTTCCTTTTCTGTAATGAATTCAACCCATTCACGTTCCAAGATAAGCACTTAATTGTCATCTTTATCTTTTTGAAGCGACGAGCAGAATAGCCGAAGACCCTCCAAAATCTTTGGTTTTGCTCCCCCCATGGCTTCAGACTCTTGTGTAGTACTCTTAGCTCCCTTTTTGTATTGTCTTTCCTGTTGTTGCTTTTCTTTAAGTTGCTTAGATTTTGCACGAGTTATACGCTGGTCTTTGACTTCAACCATCCGAGCCGGGTCCAAAATTGGAGAAGATTCTATCAGGTGCTCCTCAAGAAAGCCTCCTACAGCACCCTGCATTTCCTCTGGCTCCACCTGCTTAGACTGTTCTTGTAACTCTTGCTGGAGTTGCTTCTTATCACTCTCCTTAATCGCCAGCACTGTAGACGTACGTGGAGATGGTGTTCTTTCTTTAAAAATAGTAGAATAAAAATGCTCCGCCTTCTCAACAGTATTCAAGCGATATCTTTCTCCATTATATTTCAAAATTATACCAGTTGGGGCATCCCACCGGAATGGTATCTCTTGTTTTTTCAGTTCGTTTACTAGAAAGCCAAAATCTTTTCTAGCTTTCAGCATTTTAGGTGGCAGCTCTTTGTAAACTCCAATTTGAGCCCCCCCCCCCACTTGCACAGAGGAGAGAAAAGATTTTTGCAGGATATCATTTCTTATTACTCTGTCTGTAAAATATATCACCACATCTCTAGGCAATTGTCTTTGTCTGGCCACCCAAGAGTTCACTCTGTAAATTTTGTCTATTTTATAAAAAACCACATCAGGATTAATTTTTAATAACACTGCCAAAGCCTCAGCACAAATCTGTCTCAAATCCTGTCTGTCATCTTCTCTAATTCCTCAAAGCCTTATAGCAAATTCCATGGCCCTGAATTGCATCATAACAATTTCATTTTTAATTCTCTGCATTTTATCATCAACATCAGAAATTTTATAATCATTGTCCTTAATCTTAACATTGACTTCTGATTTGAATTCTTCCACTTTGGAGTCCACTTTAATAATAAATTCTGCAAGGCCAGACGCCACATCCGATATTTTTTTAGTCACCTTGCCATAATCCTGTTTCACCATATCTTTGATTTCATTAATTTCCTGCATAATTTCCTGTTGAGATTTTTGAAGTTTGTCATCTATTTCCTGTTGAGATTTTTGAAATTTATCATCCAAAGCCTGAGAGATAAATTCTTTTAAATTTTCAAGATCAAAATCTTTTTTCTGAGTCTGTTGGGCAGAAGGAGGTTGTAATTCATGTTTGTGTGTGGGGGATCCCCCCCCCTGCTGCCTTGCCTTCCTGCTTCTTTGAAGCCATCCTGCCATGTAAGTTAGTTTTTCTGAAAAGGGAAATCCTTTTTCCTTTTCCACCTCCACAAAGACCTCTAAAAAAGTCCCCCAGGTTTAATCAAATAGAAGCTAGACTGAAGCAGACTCAGATTTTAAAGAAAGAGTTTTTTCCTCTTCTCCTGTCCCTGTATTACAGGCACAGCAACTTTGTAACAGATCAAAGTAGCTTCACAGAATCACTTTCGCTAGCTCGTTAACTCTGCTGCTGGGCGCCATTTTTTTTTCAAGTCAGTTTCACTCGATCGTATTTTCTCTTAGGTTAAAAAGTCACCAAAGCATTAACACTTGCGATTTCCAAGTTTGGGGGTTCAGGTTGATATTTCCACTGTTTGTTAAGGTTGGTTTCATTCAGTTAAAACATTTGCAGCTTGTTCTGCAGGAAGCAGAATCGTCCCACGCCGTCCGGAGTCTGGCAAGTTGAAGGGGAGCCGCGCCTGTTTCCTCCCCAGCAGCGATTCTCTGGGGGCTCACAGGGGCTCAACCAGTGCCTTGCCTTCTCTCCTCCTACAATCCTTCGGATTTTGGAGTTTTCAAGACGCTCCGCAATGTCGAAGCGGCTCTACAGACGGCGGGGCTGGCGGTCCTGAAGAAGAGACCGTCTTCGCCAGTGGCCAGCAAAGCGGAAGTCTGTTTTTGTTTTTTTTTATAAGATTATCTTGGCAGGAACTCACAACTATCCATTCATGTATGCTGAAAGCATCTAAAAATTCCTGGTAGAATAATGATGTAGAGCATTTAAAAATGCATTGGAATTAAGTATAGGTTATGGGAAGATTTAAATAGTTTTGCTGGAATTGGGTATGTCTAGTTTAATGAAAAGAAGAACTAGGGGTGACATGATAGCAGCCTTCCGATATCTCAGGGGTTGCCACAAAGAAGAGGGAATCAAACTATTTGCCAAAACACCTGAGGACAGGAGAAGAAGCAATGGGTGGAAACTCATCAAGGAGAGAAGCAACCTAAAACTAAGGAGAAATTTCCTGACAGTTACAACAATTAATCACTGGAACAACTTGCCTTCAGAAGTTGTGGGTGCTTCATCACTGGAGGCTTTCAAAAAGAGACTGGACACTGGACACTCCCTTAGCCTATTTAAGTCACACACAGTTAGTAATTTCTTGCTGGAAACAACATGTAATTATTACAGAGCATTTTTGGAGAGTGAGTGTCTTATCGTATCTTGTTTTCTGGGCTGGTTGCCAACCTTTGCTGGACTTTGTTTATTCTTGGTACGTTATAAATTTGATAAGGACCGTTGGTGTGTGTCACAATCCTTGGGAATCCGGAGCTGGGGCAGAACAATAACCGAGACAAGTTGAATATTCAAAATCAGACATCCTCTGGCATTAAGCCTAGCAGGGAAGGTGCAGTGCCGTGATTCCTGGCTGACTGTCGACAACAAGAACAAAACACAGAACTTAGAACTTAGAATAACGTTATTGCCACTTTGAATGTACACTAATCGGAATACATTTGTTGCATGCAGCTCTGTTCTGCCCCAGCTATGGACCCCAAAGAACGCAGCACACACAAAGTCTGTTCAAACCTTAGTTTACTGAATAAACCAGTCTTTTACAACAACGGCTGTTAATTAATTGCATTAACAGCCGCCAAGAATTCAAAGAATAATACTGAAAGCTTACTGTGGTTGGCAAAATGCCCAGAAGCAATTTGCAGGAAGCTGATAAGATAAGCAAGACAAGACACGAAGGTATGTCAACGAAGTTGTTCCCTGCAAATTGCTTCAGTCGGTGTTCCTCCTTAAATAGGCTAAGGGAGTGGCCAATCAGCCCCAAGCCTTACTCTCGAGGAGACCTCCTCCTGAGGAACCACTCCTGCCTTTTGGCAGCTCTGCGCACCCGTGCATCAAGAAGAGGCTCCTCCTCTTCATCCTCTTCACTTAAGGGAGCTTCTGGAGGTTCTGAAGGCCCTGGCTGAATCCCTGCCTCTGGCACCACATCTTCTCCAGCCTCCTCATTGTCCGACTCGAGTGCCAGCTGCACAGGCTGCTGGCGCAGCACCACACCAGCCTCCTCGCTGTCGGAATCAGCTACTAGCTGCACAGGCCACTGACGAGCCACAACAGGCTCCCTGTCAGGTGATCCCACCACTGGCTGGCCCCACCCCTTGCCCTCCCCTCCCAGTCACTCCTCGCCTGGCCTGAGAAGGTAAGGGTGACAGTGGGGGATGGAGAAGCGGCAGAGACAGGGAGATACAGAGAGAGGGGGAGAGAGAGAGACATAGAGAGATACAGAGGGAGGGGGAGGGGGGAGAGAGGGAGGGAGGGGAGAGAGAGAGATGTCAAAAGGATTTTGTGGTTCCCAGTGTTTTTTAACAACTGTTTCTTTGCCCTAATGACCGGCTGGGTAGGCATGGCTAGGGGGGGTACATGTGACTGGTGGAAGTGAATGACATCGAGTTGGCCACGCCCACCCAGGTTTTGTGGCTCCTGGTGTTTTTTTTTTCTGTGGGAAATGGGTCCAAATGTCTCTTTGAGTATTTAAGGTTGCAGACCCCTGGTCTAAACACTAGTCTAACTGGTTGCATTATAATGAATTCAAGTATGTCATGGTGGCTGTCATGTCTCAGCATGTAACTTTTATATACTGTTGTTGCTCTCTAGCCCCATCTAGTGGCTGGAGGGACAAATATGCCCCAACATACAATCTTTATATACACTGTTGTTGTCCTCTAGCCCCATCTAGTGGCTGGAGAGACAAAATACCAAGTATGTTGTTTGAAGCTGACCCAATCCATTTACCCATCAGCCCGCACTCTCAAACCAAGTGCACGCTGGGGAGCCAAACTCCATTTCCTTTAACATTTGGCGAAGGCAGAAGCACAAGGAAGCATCCATCTTAATCTGTGGCACATGGTCATCCAAGGACAAACTCACATCCCACACACAGACCATTGCTGATGAGATTTAAATTGCTTGTATTTATTAATTGTTATTGTGAGAAAAATAAGAATTATTCCTGTAAAAGCATAACCTGAGTTACGCCATTTTAAAATCATGTTAAGGCTTTGTTTTACCTTGTATAACCTGATTATATCATTTAGCTGACATTTAAGAACATGAGAAAGGAAGTGTATAATTCCTGTGTTTTTTAGAGAATGTTTATCTAGCAGGATGTATGCTTCAGGTCAACTTGACCTCGTTAAGAAGGGGAAGTACGCGAATGCTGATCTTACATGTATAAGCAATATTTTTAAGTAGGGTATTTTTATATACTGGAATTATGGGGACTTTCCATAATGGGAATATCATGTGTTTGTCTATTATATAAGGTTTGAAATTGTACTCAAGGGACATGCTTGTATCCTGTAAGATGTAACCTGAAATTGTATAAAAGACGGCAAGAACGAATGGTAATTTGCTCTCTCACTTTGAGGGAGACCTTTGCAAAGAATAAACTCTGTTCCAGGATTATTTTGGTCTTTGTCTCTTTAAAACGATAATGGGATTTACCTGTCGACCACAGTTATGTTCAGCACTAACTTAATACAGTCTATCTTGTATTTGGTTCTGATTGTATGTATCCCTATTTTCCCCAGTTTCACCATATCCTGTTCTTTCAATAAAGCTTTCAGATCTACGCACATGGTCTGTTTTATTGGAGGATGGGTGGGTTTAGCTGCATGTCAAGCTGCACTACACAGACAGTGTAGTGAGGACAGAACAGTCACTCTCCCCCAAAGGTCCTATGACTTCTACTCCTTCAACCATTTTGTCCCTATTAGTAAGAATTAAGTCTAGTGTAACTATCCCTCTACTTCTCTCTCTTCCCACCCCCCACCCCTGAGTGTCAGCCTTCTCCTTCTTTCTGTAACCCAGTATGTTGTTGGTCAATGAAATAGATAAGCAGAAGTTAAGCAGAACAGGAAACAAACAAAGGGAACTATTTTTATCCAAAACCTTTTTTCAAATTAATAAAATATAGATTTCTTACGGTGAATATTCAAGTGTTATAGAAATACTTTCAAGAAGAGTTTCATCCCTAGCATTGGGAATTTCTATGGAGATGTAGTAATTCCTAATGTACAATGCAATTCCCCCATTCCTTTCTTTTGTTGTTGTTGGGTCTATTCCTTTTGAACAATCTCTACCCTTTTGGTTGTGTGTTTTAGTCATGGGTCCCATCCAGAGGTGGGTTTCAGCAGGTTCTGACCAGTTCTGGAGAACCGGTAGCGGAAATTCTGACTAGCCCCGCCCGGATGTGTGAAGCTAAAGATCAGTGTATAACTCGAGCAGTTTCTAAGCAACTTAAAGAAAAACAACAACAGGAAAGGGCCAAGCCACAGCAATATAAGAAAGGAGTCAAGGGTAATACACAAGAATCTGAAGCCATGGGGGGAGCAAAGCCGAAGACTACCGACCCAGAAAATCTTCGGCAAATGTGCTTGTCGCTTCAAAAAAGTGTACATGATGATTAAGTATTTATCTTGGAATGTGAATGGATTAAACTCACCACAGAAAAGGAAGAAATTATTTACTTACTTGAGACAATTTAACAATGATATAATTTGTTTACAAGAAACTCATGTTAGCACACAAGACCAAAAATATCTGATAAATTCAAGATTAGGAACACATTTTATAGCTTCAAATTTGGAAAAAAAGAATGGTGTGGTTATTTATATAAATAAAAGACTGTCAGCTAAAATTATAGAAGCAGATGAATGTGGTAGGTTTATAGCAATTGAACTGCACACAGCAAGTGGCCCAATTCTAGTGATTGGAATTTATGCTCCTAATCAACAACAGGACAATTTTTATAAAACTTTGCATTCTAAAATATTGCAATGGGACTATAGATCTATTTTAATTATGGGAGACTGGAATGGAGTAATTGATTCTAAAATAGATAAAAAGAGTTTGGCGAAGTCAAGGATTAGACTACCACAGACTTTTTTTGATATGAAAGAAGATTTGGAATTAAAAGATATTTGGAGAATACATAACCCAAAAGAATTGGACTTTACTTTTTTTTCAGATAGACACAGATCCTTTTCTAGGATTGATTTTATTTTACTATCAGCTGACTTACTTGTAAAAACAAAAAGAACAAAGATTTTTCCAAGGACTTTAACTGACCATAGCCCGGTATGGATAGAAATTGAGATGGGAAAGAGTGAGAGAAGATCATGGAGATTAAATGAAAATCTGTTTAGATATGAAAAGAACATAACAGAACTTAAAAAGCAGATGAAAGAATTTTTTGAAATGAACTTGAATAAGGGTACCCCTATTGAAATCGTGTGGGATGCGAGTAAAGCATATATGAGAGGGGTACTCATTCATATGAACTCTAAACACAAATTAAATCGACAAAAGAAAAGATCTGAAATGGAAGCAGAAATAAAGAATAAAGAACAGTTACTTATAAAAAACCCAACAGATGAAAGAATACGAGGAGCTATAAAACTTCTGAAAGATCAATTTCAAATGCTTATGGCAGAACAAACAGCAACAAATCTACAATTTGCGAAACATAACACATTTTGCAACGCTAACAAACCGGGCAGATGGTTGGCTTATACACTAAGGAAGAGGCAGAGTACACGGATCATTGATAGTATTGATACTGGAGGGAAGGAAATTTCTCAACAAAAATTAATTAAAGAAGTTTTTGTAGATTATTATACTAAATTATATGCCAAAGATGATACACAGAATGGACTTATAGAGAAATATCTAGAAAATAAAAGAGTTACAAAAATTACTAGTCAACAAAAGGAGAGAATGAATCATCTTATAACAGCTGAGGAGATTATTGCCACAATTAAACAATTGAAAACAGCTAAAGCTCCTGGGACGGATGGTTTAACTGCTGTGTACTATAAAACTTTACAAGCAGAAATGATTGAACATCTTAAAGATCTATTTTGTAGTATACAACAAGGGGGTAAAATACCCCCATCATGGAAAACAGCATATATTTCATTGATACCGAAAGAGCAAGTAGGTCCTAAAAAACCTGAGAATTTTAGACCAATATCTCTCCTGAATAATGACTATAAAATATTTGCAAAAGTATTAGCCAACAGGTTGATGCCAGTTATTCAAGAGGTGATTCATTGTGATCAAGCGGGATTTATAGAAGGCAGATACATGAAGGACAATGTAAGGCAAGTTATAGATTTACTGGAATATCTTGAGAAGAATAAACAGATCCCTGCAGTGCTGGTTTTCTTGGATGCGGAGAAAGCCTTTGATAGAGTGGATTGGGACTTTCTATTAAAGACATTAAAAAAGATGGACTTTGGGGATCAATTTATACAGGCGGTTTCAGCAATTTATCAAGAACAAAAGGCACAGATTATTATTAATGGAAGTTTGACAACAGACTTTAATATTGAAAAAGGAACAAGACAAGGTCGTCCGTTATCTCCATTGTTATTTATTTTAACATTAGAAGTCTTGTTGAATATAATACGGGACTCAAGTACCTTGAAAGGAATAGTGATAAGGCAAGAGGATTACAGAATAAGGGCATTTGCAGATGATCTGGTTGTTACCCTAACACAGCCGATGGAATCAATAATCCAGATGAAAGACATTATAGAACAATATGGTATAGTATCAGGATTTAGACTGAACCAGAAAAAAACTAAGATGATAATTAAAAATATGACACAAGATCGAAAACAGGAACTTGAAAGCAAGGCAGGTTTTGAGATAGTACCAAAGGTTAAATATCTAGGAGTTCAGGTTGCAGAATCAAATATGAAACTGTTTCAAAATAATTATGAGGTGTTGTGGCGAGAGGTACAGAAAGATATGGAGACCTGGAAAAAACTGCAGCTGTCTCTACTTGGAAGAATAGCAGCAGTTAAGATGAACGTTTTGCCAAGATTTCTTTTTTTGTTTCAAATGATTCCGGTGCTTAAAAGTGATAAACAATTGAGAGAATGGCAAAGAGGAGTGAATAAGTTTGTCTGGAATGAGAAAAAGCCGAGAGTTAAACTGAAAATTTTGCAAGATGTTCCAGAAAGGGGAGGTCTTAAACTTCCAAACCTACAATTATATTATGAAGCAGCAGCTTTGACGCAAGCAAGCGATTGGTTTGGAAGGAAAAAGACTGGAATATTGAATATAGAAAGTTTTGATCTTGAATTTGGTTGGCATGCTTACTTATTTTATGACAACAAAGTGGATAAAGTATTCAAAAGCCATATACTTAGAAACTCTTTGATGAGAGTTTGGAAGAAGCACCAACTCAAATGGGATTACAAAATACCGTTATGGCTGGATCTTGGTCATATTATGTGGAATACAAATATAATGTCACTCAGGGGGGTTTTATATAAAGAAGTTCTTTTTACAGATGCGGGCAGATGGCAACTGAAGACTTTAGAAACGCTGTTGGAAGAAGGGATTAATTTAACCTGGTTACAGTATAATCAACTTCAATTGAGATGGAAAGAGGACCAAAAAACTGGTATAATGATACATGAGGAGGAATTGGTTAGAGATATAAAAGAGAAAGGTCCAATGCATATTAAAAGGGTTTATAATGTTTTGTTAGAAAGGGATTCAGAAACTGAATTGGTTAAAGATTGTATGATAAAGTGGGCACAAAATTTTGCAGAACCAGTGATGTTGGAAACATGGGAAAAAATATGGGTTCAGAATGTTAAATTTACACAGTCGCAGAATTTGAGGGAAAATTTTTATAAAATGTTTTATAGATGGCATTTAGATCCTAAGAAATTGTCGTGCATGTACCCTAATGTTCAACCAAAATGCTGGAGATGTGATTGCCTAGATGCCACATATTATCATGTGTGGTGGACTTGTAAGAAAGTGAAGGCTTTTTGGATAAAAATTTGGTGGGTTATGCAGAATGTTTTGAAGAAAAAAATTCAGTTTTCTCCACAATTGTTTTTATTGGGTATAGTTAAGGGTTTTACACTGGGTGAAACAAAGTTGATATTGTATATGATAACAGCAGCGAGATTACTGATAGGTCAATATTGGAAAAATGAAGCTATGCCTACTATTGAAGAATGGACTTTGAAGATGGCCAGTTTTGCAGAGATGGCGAAGATTTCAGCATATTTAAAAGATCGCTCACAAGAGACTTATGTATGGGAGTGGAAAAAGTGGATAGATTATGTGCAGAATAAATATCAAACTAGGAAATATCAGATAGCTTTTAATTGAAAGTATTATATAGGGATAGAATAATTGAATTTTGTGTAGATGTGAAAAATATACAGGGGGTGGAGGGGTTCAAGTTTTATAAAAAGGGGATTTTGATTTGGATTATATTTTGTGGAAGTCCGGGGGGGGAGGGGAGGGTTAGGGGGGGGGTTAGGGAGGGTTAGGGAGGTTAGGGAGGGTTGGGGTGGGGGAATTGGGGAGAAAATGTAATTATAAAAACTTTTTCAATAAAAAAAAAAACTATGCATGATGACCACATAAGAATACAACATACCAGTTTCCTTGTTCCTGCCTGGGAAGCGGATAAGGTGATCAATCTTATGTCAAATTAACCCAGGTAGGTGCAGTCACCTGGGTCTTTTTTTTTTTTTTTTTTTTTGCAAAAAGCTTTTTATTTTTTAAACAAAAACAACATAAAAACATCAACCTTCCAAACACTTACAAACAGTATTTTGATCGGTGAAAATCATTTCATGCTCTCAAAATTTTCAAATTCTCATTATATGACAAATATTCTTACCTCTAATAAAAAAACAAGTGCTTAAACATTTTATCCAAATTTCATTTCATATATAATATTTCATCTCCATGCTTTATTATCTATCCATTGATAAAATAGCTCCCATATCAAATAATATTGTTTATCTTCCTGTTCTCTTATTTCAAATGTCAATCTACTCATTTTGGCACAGTCCAACATTTTTTTAATAATTTCTTCATTAGTAATCATCTTCTCTCCTTTCCAGTTTTTTTGCAAATACAATTCTAGCTGCTGTTAAAATATTCACAATTAAATATTGTAATTCTTTGTTAAATGTCTCTGGTAAGATCCCTAATAAAAATATATCTGGTTTAAGATCAATATGTCTCTTTGTCATTTTTTCCAACCACGTGTGTATCTTAGTCCAATATCTCCTTGCTTCTACACATGTCCACCACATATGGTAATAAGATCCTGGGGTCTGATGGCACTTCCAGCACTTCTCCAATTTGTTCTTGAACATTCTGGCTATCCTCGTCGGGGGTAAATGCCACCTGTAAAACATCTTATACAAATTCTCCTTATATGCCGTAGACATTGTCATTTTATAATTACGTGACCACAATTTTTGCCATTTCTCTAAATCAATACCATAACCAAAATTTTGCCCCCATGCTATCATTGATTCTTTAACTTGTTCTTCTTCCAGTTTTGCCTCTAGCAAGTGTCCATACAACTTTTTAATTACATGGTCGTCAGAGCCCATCAATATCTTATCTAAAGTAGTCAAAACATTATAAAAACCTTCTTGTTTGAGATCTTCTCGATATCTAGAAAATATTTGCATATATGAAAACCAATCCATCTTAAATCCCTGATCTTCTAAGTCTTGCTTTAATTTAAGTTCACCCTTTTCATCCAATAATTCACTATATCTAACAATTTGTTCCCTTTTAAATATCACTGGATATAAAAAAGCTTCAATTGTAGATACCCAGACTGGAATCTTCAAATAATGATATTTTTTAATCCTCTTCCAATTCAAAAGCAAAGCTTCACGTATCTGATGTCTTCTAAAATACCCCTGTATTTTAGTTCCTTTGTACCATAAAAAGGCACGCCACCCCATCAACAAATCATGTCCCTCCAAATTCAAAATCTAGTATTTTTCAATGTTACCCATTCTTTAATCCACATTAAACTAGCTGCTTGGTAGTATAATTCAAAGTTAGGTAAGCCAAAACCGCCCCTCACTTTAGCATCTTGTAACAACTTAATTTTTATTCTTGCCTTTTTCCCTTGCCAAATATATTTCAATATCATTTTATTCAAATCTGTAAAAAAATCCTTGCCCAACTTTATCGGAATTGTCTGAAACAAATACAACATTCTAGGCAAAATATTCATCTTGATGGTTGCAATTCTCCCAATTAAAGATAGTTGCAAGTTTCCCCATTTTTCCAAATCTTGTCCTATCTGTCGTTTAACCTTGTTGTAATTATTTTCCTTAAGAGAACTACACCTTGTTGTCAATTGTATCCCCAAATATTTTACCTTATTCGTGACCTGCATATTTGAAATCTCCATCAATTCTTCTGTTTTTCAACACATTTTTAGTCATTATCTTTGTCTTTTCTTTATTAATTTTCAAACCAGCTACTTCCCCAAACTCTCCAATGTTTTCTAACAATTTATTTGTTGACATTAATGGTTCTTCAATAATAAAAACCAGGTCATCTGCAAAAGCTTGCAACTTATATTCTTCTTTCCGAATTTTCATACCTTTTATCTCTTTTTCTTCTCTAATATTTCTATTTAAAACTTCCAGTGTCAGTACAAACAATAGTGGGGACAGTGGACATCCTTGTCTAGTGCCTTTTTCTATTTCAATAAAGTCTGTCAATTCGCCATTTATCATGACCTTATCCTTTTGTTTGGAATATATAGCTTCAATTGCTTGTAAAAATTTCTTTCCGAAGCCCATCTCCTCCATTTGTAACATCATAAACCGCCAGTTCACATTGTCAAAGGCTTTTTGTGCATCTAAAAATATCAAAGCCATCTGGTTTTCCGGATGGGCTTCGTAATATTCTAAAGTATTCAAAATTATTCTTATGTTGTCTCTAATTTTGTCTTTTTGGCAGAAATCCATTTTGATCAGAGTGTATAAAATTATTCAAATATCTCTTAAGCCTTTCTGCCAATATTGTAGCAAAGATTTTATAATCCACATTTAGCAGGGATAGGTCTATAGTTTTTGATTAATTGTGGGTCTGTCTCTTCTTTGTGGATCAATGTAATATAAGCCTCAATCCATGTTTGGGGTATTTCTCTTTTTGTCATTACTTCATTCATCACCTCCAGCATTGGGATCAATAAGGATTCTTGTAGCATCCTATAATATTCAGCTGGTAGACCATCTGGTCCTGGTGCCTTTCCATTTTTCTGTTTCTTAATTGCCTCAGTCAATTCCATCATCATTATGTTTCCATCCAACAGCTCGTCAATGTCTTTGGGGATTTGTGGTAGTTTTGCTTTTTGTAAATACTTTGCCACTTTATCCTCCTCTATTATGTCTTTTTTGTACAATTGTGTATAGTATTCCTGTATTATTTCCCCCATCTCTTTATTTCCAAATCTACTCAGTCCTTGATGATCAATTAATTGTATTATTTTTCTCGATTCTCTTTCTTTTTTCAATTTATATGCTAACCATTTGCCAGGTTTATTTGCATTTTCAAAATAATTCTGTTTGGCAGCTCTTATTTTTTGAGCTAATTCTTCCTTCTCCAGTAAATCCATTTTGTGCTTTATAATATCCATTTTAATTTTTACATCTTTCTTATTTGGATCTTTCTGGAATTCCTTTTCAAGTCTTTTATGATCATCTGTCAATATTTTAAGGGTTTGTCTTTTCTTCAGGTTTCTTTTCCTTGTATAATCAATAATTAGTCCTCCGGCAAAGGCCTTCATTGTGTCCCAGCGATTTTGTCTCGATGTTTCTTTCTTGTTTTCCTTGAAAAAAACATCCAATTCTCGCTTCATTTTCTGTATGAAGTCCTTCTCTTTTAATATTGTGTTTAAAGTCCATCTAGATCTACCTTTTCGTCCTTTCCAGATAGCAATCACCGGGTTATGGTCCACCCATAGGTTAGTATCTATTTTCATTTGTTCAATATTTAAAGTCAATTCCATTGTTGTCCATATCATGTCTAATCTGAACCAAGATAAATGTCTATCAGAGTAGAAAGTATATTGTTTACCTTCCCCATTTCTCTCCCTCCATATATCTTTCAAGTTTATTTCCTCTATCATTTTAAAAAAAGTTCTCGGCAGTACCTTTCTACTAAGTTTTGTTGTTTTATGTGTTTTGTAGTCCAATTTTTCATCCACAATTCCATTAAAATCTCCCATGATACAGACATTTTCATAATCCATTTCAATTATCTTATTATGTAGTTTTCTATAAAAGTCACTTTGATTGTTGTTTGGGGCGTAAATTGCAACTAAAAGTAATTTTGTATTGTTGTCAATTAATTCCACCATCAAAATTCTACCTTCTGGATCAGCATATTTCTGTTCTGCCGTTAGTACATTTCTAATATACAGAGCAACTCCTCTTTTTTTGCTTTGTGACAATGATAAAAAAGTTTTTCCAAGTTTTGGTTGAATCAATAGTTGTTCATGTTGCTTTTTAATATGCACTTCCTGTAGGCAAATTATATCAAATTTTAGTTTTTCCAATTTATGAAATACTATTCTTCTTTTACAGGCCAAATTAAGTCCATTTACGTTTATTGAAATTAATTTCCCTTCTTCCATATTCATACTTTATAAATGGGTTTTGTTGCTGTAGTCGTTCTGGCTTCACGTTGTTCCTTATGTTTCATAACTCCTCCAAACGCTCCTTCTGTTGCTTCCAGCGTGATCAATTCCTCTTCAACGGGTTTTATTGAAGCTGATGTTGCTTGTGTTTCGGTTTCCATATCTACCTCTTTCTCTTTAAGAACTTCTTCATAAAACGCTCTTGCCTTATCAATTGTGTTCAGCCTGTATCTTTGAAATTGCCACGTTAAGCCTACTCCTTCTGGAAACAACCATCTGTAATTAATCCCTTTTTGCAATAAAACTTTAGTCAGGAATTGGTATCTTCTTCTTAACTCTCTCACTTTCCTTGGAATTTGTCTCAGAACTATCACTTCTTTCTCTTTGTATTTCAAAATCTTATCACGAGCAGCCTGCAGAATTTGTGTCTTGATTGATTTCTTAGTGAATCTTATATGTACTTCTCTTGGAAGCTTATTACGCATCGCATAGCCAGTATAGACTCAATAAATTTCATTGATTCCTTCCATCATCTTTTCTTTTCTTTTTTTTTTATTGAAAAGTTTTACAAAGAAAATTCCCCCCCTCAGTATTCCCCCCACCCTCCCCCCCAGACTTCCCAGAGCAAAATACAGGGCATTTCAATTAACAATCATAAGCTAAATTAACCTAACTTATTCTTAAACTACCAAATCCCCCCCTGAAACCTTAACTCCTCTATGGATAACATAATACTTCTAGAGTTTAACATTCATTCATAAGCTATTTGATATTTTCTTGTCTGATACTTATTTTGAATATAATCAATCCATCTTCTCCATTCCGATATGTATCTTTCTTGTGTATAGTCCTTCAAATATGCTGAAATTTTCGCCATTTCAGCTAAATTCGCTACTTTCAATGTCCATTCTTCGATAGTAGGCAAAGAGTCCTTCTTCCAATATTTAGCTACCAACAGCCTAGCTGCTGATATTAAGTTCAAAATCAGTTTAGTCTCTAATGCTGTACAATCCGTCGTTATACCCAATAAAAACAATTGAGGAATAAATTTCAACCTTTTTTTTCAGAATGTTCTGCATCACCCACCAAATTTTTATCCAAAATGCCTTGATTTTCTTACAAGTCCACCATATATGATAATAAGTTGCATCATCACATTCACATCTCCAACATTTAGCTTGCAAATTTGGGTACATACCTGATAATTTTTTAGGATCTAAGTGCCATCTATAAAATATTTTATAAAAGTTCTCTCTCAAATTTTGCGCTTGCGTAAACTTAACATTTCTAACCCAAATCTTTTCCCATGTTTCCGTCATCACTGGTTCCTGAAAGTTTTGTGCCCATTTTATCATACAATCCTTAACCAATTCCGTTTCTGAATCTATTTCCAATAAAGCATTATACAACCTTTTAATATAAATCTGACTTTGATCTCTAATCTGTTTTACCAGGTTTTTCTCATTTTGCATGACACCAATTTTTTGATCTTCCCTCCATCTAGCTTGAAGCTTACCATACTGAAACCAAGTATAGATTATCCCTTCTTCTTTCAATACATTTAAAGATTTCAATTGCAGTTTACCCCTTTCCATAAAAAGAAGTTCTTTATAAGTAATCACATCCGTTTTTTATTCTATACTTATATTTTCTATTGCATGTCTGGGATTTGCCCATATATGTATCTTATAGTTTAGCTTATATTGATACTTTTTCCAAACCCTCAACAACACATTTCTAAGTATATGACCCTTAAACACTTTATCCACTTTTTTTCATATAACAAATAAGCATGCCATCCATATAACAAATCATAACCTTCTATATTTAACATTCTCTCTTCAATTAGGTTAAACCAATCGCTAATTTGTGATAAAACAGCTGCTTCATAATACAATCTTAAATTAGGCATCCTCTATCACGTATATCCTGTATGATTTTCAATTTCACTCTTGGTTTCTTCCCACCCCAAATAAAAGTACTAACCCCTTGCTGCCACTCCCTCAAATTTCCATCTTTCTTAAGCACTGATATCATTTGAAACAAAAATAAAAACCTGGGTAATACATTCATTTTTATTACTGCTATCCTTCCCAGTAGAGATAGTTGTAACTTTTTCCAATTCTCCATTTCTTTCTGCACTTTTTGCCAGAGAACTTCATAATTGTTTTTAAACAATTTCGTATTAGAGGCTGCAATATATACTCCCAAATATTTAACCTTTTTGACTATTTCAAACCCCGTTATTCTTCCTAAGTCTTCTCTTTGAGATATAGACACATTTTTAGTGATCATCTTTGTCTTATGTTGATTTACTTTAAATCCAGATACCCTACCATATTGACCTATTATATCCAACATATGTGGAGCTGATTCTATAGGTTGAGATAAAGTAACAACCAAGTCATCTGCAAACGCTCTTAATCTATAATCTTGCTAATTACAAGTCCATTTATTTTATCAGAGTCACGTATCTTATTCAACAAAACTTCTAAAGTTAAAATAAACAACAATGGAGACAAAGGACAATCCTGCCTTGTTCCTTTCTCAATTTTAAAAGCATCTGTTAAACCTCCATTAACTATTATTTGTGCTGTTTGTTCCTGATATATTGCTCTGATTGATTGTATAAAGTACTGTCCAAAATGCATTTTTTCTATTAACTTAAATAAAAATTGCCAATTCAGTCGATCAAATGCCTTCTCTGCATCTAAAAATATGAACGCTGCAGGGACTTGGTTGTTTTTTTCCAAATATTCCAGTAGATTTACAATTTGTCTAACATTATATTTCATTTGTCTCCCTTTTATAAACCCTGATTGGTCATTGTGAATTGTTTGTTGCATGACTGGCATTAATCTGTTCGCTAATATCTTGGCAAAGATTTTGTAGTCAGTGTTCAAAAGTGATATTGGCCTAAAATTCTCAGGTTTGGAACAGTTTTGGTCTTCCTTCGGGATCAATGAAACAAAAGCTGTTCTCCATGAGGGTGGGACTCCTCCCCCTAATTGAATTTTACAAAATAAAGCTCTAAGCGGTTCTACCATTTCAGACTATAAATTCTTGTAATAAACAGCTGTTATTCCATCTGTTCCCGGAGCTTTACCTGTTTTTAACTGTTTAATTGCTGCAATGATCTCCTCAGAGGTTATTGGCTGATTCAATCCTTCCCTCTGTTCTAACGTTAATTCAGGAATATTCTCTTCTGTTAAGTATCTATCTATATCTATACCTTGTATTGAGTCACTGGCATATAGCTTTGTATAAAATTCTAAAAAAGCTTTTTTGATCATATTCTGTTGATAAACTTCCTTACCTCTAAATTCTATCTTACCAATAACTCGTGATTTCTGTTTTTTCCTCAACACATAAGCCAACCACCTGCCTGATTTATTAGCATTACAAAATGTATTGTGTTTAGCATATTGTAAACTAGTTGCCACTTGATCAGACATTAACATATTGAATTGCTCTCGCAATATATTTATTGTTTCTTTTACTTTCTTATCTCCTGGATTAATTATAAGTAATTGTTCTTTCTTTTTTATTTCTTCCTCTATCTCTTTCCGCTTCTTCTGTTGTTTTAATCTATGTTTATTATTCATATGTATTAAAGCTCCCCTCATGTAAGCCTTACTTGCATCCCATACCATTTCCATAGAGGTACCCTTATGCATATTAATAGCAAAAAATTCTTTCATTTGTTTTTTAAGCTCATTCACATTTTCTTCATATCTAAATAAATTTTCGTTTAACCTCCAAGACCTCCTTTCCCCCTTCTCCTGTTCCAATTCCACCCAGACCGGACTATGATCAGTTAAGATTCTTGGACATATCTGTCACAGCGTTTTTTTATTTCCCAGCTGAGCTTCATTATTTTTGGACTAATAGACTTACTGTAGTTTGCCAAGTTCCTTATCAGTGTTTTACTACGCATGTCCACATTCTTTCACATTCCTTCACACTCTTTCCTTTGTTCTCTTGCCAGAGGTCCGGCTGGACCGGCAGGAGATCTCGCTTGCCAAAATGTAGCAATTAACTTTTTTTAGTTAGTGAGGTGTTTTATTTTCTTTATAACAAATAAATGAGTTTTATTAGAAACTTTCCTTCGCGTTTTCTTTATCAGAATATTGCAACTTGGAATAAGCCACGATCCATCTCCTTTAAACCAGGGTGATTTTTCCCAGAGCCAAACATGGGATTAATTGATGCCCTGACATCTGGTAGCAGAGGATGGTTGATTTATGGCTTTTTCCTTGTTTTGTTATTTCTGATAAGAGCGCATAGGCAATTAGTTTTTAGCTACTGAGGTACGCTAATTAATTTTGCTAAGATGCCGAAAAAGAAGAAAAAAGGAAAAATGAAGCACAGAGCTTTATCCTCTTTGGAAGAAGAACAGGAGATAGTAACGCCCTCAAGATTCCAGCCTCTTGCTACGGCTACGCAATTGGAACAAGAAGGTGCCATGGGTGAAGAAGATCTGAAAATGCTTTCGGAAACACATCAAAGGACAGATATCAGAACAGCTGCTTTTGAAGATAATGAACTGCGACTGAGGTCGGTAGCTTTTTCTTCTCAATTTGCATGCTATGAATCTATTCTACCAGAGCCCACAGATTACGATGTGCTTGGTGCTAGGCCAAGAAAGTTTCCACAAACGGCAAAGCTTTTTCACCCCCACGCAGAGAGAGGAGTAATTCATTATTCTTCTCAAAGCCCTGAGCTCACCCAGCGTGAGATGGCCATCAAATCCTATCGTGAGCATGTAAAATATTATGAAAATGAACTGTCTCAATTTAAAAGAGATTTGTTTATGCTTGAACAAGAAAAGGCAGAGTCCCGTGACTTAAGATTTTCAAAAGAGGCCATCTTGTCTTCTTCCTTGGAGCCAAAGACACTCCCCCTGGTGGATTCTGTGTCAGGCCAATTAAGACAGAGGGCACTGCATACGTCACATGAAAGTCTCCCTGATCAAGTTACATATAAACCTGCCACGCAATCATTCCTTGTAAGTGCAAAGCTGCCCGAAGCTAAAGGTGCAGCACCATCTGCTGGCGAAAATAATTTACTACAGGAAGCTGAAAGAGAAAGGAGCTTAGATGAACATTTTAAATTACTACAGCAGACCCTGGCAAACCTGTCTCTAACTCGCTCAGAGTTTCAAGCTGAAATGCCACAAGTGTCTCCACGGGCTCAAACTCCAACACCCCCTGGTGGTGATGGTGCCTTTTTAGATGGAACACAGGCACGCTTTATGAAGCAAAGGCAAATGACTGCATCTCCAGCAGGTCATGCCAATATTGCAGATCAAGCACAAATGGCAACTGGAATACAGCAGATTCCAGTGCATCAGCCACAGCAGCTACAAATGCCTGCATATGTGCCCCAGCCACAAGTGCAAATAGGGCCACCTCCTGGTCCACCTCCAATGGCACAACCAAGACCATTTTTAGGTCCACAACAGGCACAGCAAATACCACAGGCATTTCTGCCAGCACAGCCAGCATACCAAGTGCAGGCTCCTTACCAGGCATTTTCTGTCTCTCCACTAACTGGTGAGTCAAAACTAAAAATGTCAGGACACAATTACAAAGCCTGGGTCAGTGAGATTACACTATTGCTTCTTAGAGAAGGCACGCACTGTATGGTATTTAACCCTCCTGCACAACCATGGGATTTTGCAATACGAGATTTAGAGATAAGGGCTCGCACAACATTATTGATGTCCATGGATACTGAACTGCAGGTCACTTTTCCACCAAATACAACAGCCCGACAAATTTGGGCTGAATTGGAAAATTGCTACAGGCCTATCTCAATTGAATCTTCATGTTTACTCATGTCTGAACTCCACGGTTTGAGATTGAAACCCGGTGAACAAATTGGAGGACATTTGACCAAACTGAAAGGACTGAGAACAGAATTGAGAGAAAGAGGCCACAACATTGAAGATATTCAAATGATCAGCATCATTATTAACTCTTTGAATTATGAATGGAAAGATGCTGTTACAAAAATTAACCAAGTCCCAATTGCTCAACGCACAGTAGACAATGTATGCAGACTTTTAATTGAAGAAGAGGCATTCATGTTGGCCACGCCACATTTGAGAGGACCACCTGCATCAAGAGCTCCAGCTAGGCGTCCCTTCCGAGGAAGGACCTACGCTCCAAGGATGCCAAGATGCAACACCTGCAATCGTGTGGGACATGCCACCCGGGATTGTCCCCAACGAGTTCCAGCTCCCGTCACGTACCAGCCCAGAGGAACAGATTCCAGAGGCAGAGACAGAGGCGGTAGACAAGGTCGTCGTGGTCCCCGGCGTGATCCACAAACTCCACTCGCCACATTGGCTTTAACCAATGATCCACAACCTCAACCAGAGTACGACAGACGACTCCTGTGGACTTTGGACAGTGGTGCAGCATTGCATGTTACCTACAGAAAGGAACTCTTCACAGAAATGCACGAGCCTGAACCAGAACTACGTGAACTTTATTCTTTTTCCAATCATCCTTGTCAGGTCACAGGAAAAGGAACTGTTTATGTTGAAGAGCTCGATGCATTCATTCCTGATGTTTATTACATACCAACAGCAACCAGTAATTTGCTTAGTCAGTGTCACTTGTCTAGAGCATTAAAGTTCCAAGTTCACCACCTTGAAAAAGCAAGTTACATAGTTAAAGATGGAGATATTGTTGCTGAAACCATATTAATTGGTGGTGTTTATTACTTAAAGCCAAAGCCTAAACCACAAACACAGGCAAGTATGCAAACTCCAAAAAGGGAAGGCACAGGCCCAGATAGAGATGCTCCAGAGAGAGATCCTGTTGCTATTCCAAAGGCTCCTAAAGCCAACAAAAATAGAATTGGTAAACAGGTTGCTCAGAGCAAGCCTGAGGTTCCGCATAAAAATGTTAATGTTGAGAATTCACTAACAGGTAAACCTTTGCATTCCAGGTGTATCCATAAATGGCATAGAAGATTGGGGCATGCCAGTTTCCGTGTTCTTAGGAAGATGCCGGAGTTCGCAAAAGGTTTGGATCTAAAGGGGTGTAAGGTGTTTTTGGATTGTGCTGTATGCAAGAAAGCCAAATCCAAAGCAGCAGCCATTCCCAAACACGCTACACGCCTGTCAACACGCATTTTTGATTTGGTTCATATTGACATAGTTGGTCCTTTCCCGCCATCATTTGGTGGTAGAAAATATTTTCTAACAATTGTTGATAATTACTCTAGATATGGATATGTATATCCTATGAAAGAAAAATCAGAGACTTTTCAGATTTTTAAAGACTTTGCAGCCCTTGTTTCTACCCAACACCAAGTTCGCATCGCCAGAATCCAGAGTGATCGTGGTGCCGAATTCATGTCTCAGCGTTTCCAGGACTGGATGCGTAAGAATGGAATTATTCATCAGACTTCACCCCCTGACACACCGGCTCACAACGGAGAGGTCCTGCAAACCATGATGCGTTGTCTCCTAGAAGATGCCAACCTTGATATGATATACTGGGGTGAAGCTATCAAGTATGCAAATTACATTGTCAACCGTACTTGGAGCAGTGTAACAAATCAGACTCCTTTCTTCATGTTGTATGGCTACAAGCCCGATCTTAAAAACATCCATATTTTTGGTTCATATGCTATGGTGAACATTCCCTTAGCTCAAAGAAGAAAAGGAAGTCCAGCAGCAAAGAGACTGAGATTTATGGGTATTGATGATAATTCAAAGTGGAGCAAATTTATTGACTCTAAACATGCAATTGTGATTTCCCAATCTGCTAATTTTGAGGAAGATATTGACTGGTCCAGGATTCATTACAATGATCCTGGAGTTTATTTTCCCAGAGATGATACTGCTGATGCTATGCAGATTGATGATCAAGATTCCACTGATTCTTCTCAACCTGATGTTCCGTCTTTGCAAGCCGTGGATGCTGACGCTAGCGACGAAAGTGAGGACGAGGACGAAGAAGAAGAAGATTGGACAGTTGTTCCGAGACGTTCCAAGAGGGCCACAAAAGGAATCCCTCCACAACGATATTCTTGGCAACTGACAAAAGCACCCTTGCCTTTGATTTGCAATGTTACACTTCCACCTGATAATTTCACACAAATCAAGCAGCTCCCTGATTCAGAGCAAGACAAATGGTATGAAGCAATGCAGGTTGAAATGGACAGTCTAAAGAAACTTAAAGTATTTACACCTGCAAAACTTCCAGCAAACAAAAAGGTCATTGGCACTCGATGGGTCTACAGAATCAAAAAGAAACCAAATGGTGAGTCACTGTACAAAGCCAGACTTGTAGCTCAGGGTTTCGCTCAACGTTATCCTGAGGACTACACAAATACTTACTCACCGACAGTCAGAACTGAGAGTGTAAAAAATGCTTTAGCAACTGCAACTATCCTTGGTTTAGAAGTTTTCCAGTTTGATGTTGACACGGCTTATCTACATGCAGACCTAGATGAAGAGATCTACGTGAAAAGTCCTCCAGGATTCCGACAGCAAGAAGGGGATACCTGGTTCCTAAACAAAAGTCTTTATGGTCTGAAACAATCAGGTTTAATGTGGTACTTATGTCTTATTGACAAACTAAATTCAATGGGCTTTATTAAGTCCGAAACTGATGAGTGCGTGTTCACAAAAAGATCTAACAATGCATATGAGATAGTTCTTGTTTATGTTGATGATATTGTTTATATTGGTCCAAATAAGCAAATGAGTGAAATTTTTGCCAAAGCTTTGCAGAGATACTTCACATTGAAATCATTCGGTCACATTAGCACTTATTTAGGTGTTCAGATTGAAAAAACACAGAAGGGGTTTAGTCTTTCACAAGAAGATAAAATTGAACAAATTTTGCATCATTGCAACATGAAAGATGCTAACACAACAAAGACACCCATGCAAACAGATTTTCATAACTTGACACAAGAAGCAAGTCCTGAGTTCGAGGATCAAACACTTTATCGTTCAGTCATTGGGTCACTGTTATACATTAGTAGTTGGACCAGACCCGACATTGCACTTAGTGTTAATCTCTTATCTCGACACGTAGGTAAGGCAAAACAGTTTCATTGGACATGCATTAAGAAATTATTGAGATACCTAAAATACACTAAACACATGAAATTATTGTTAGAACCAACACATACTGATTATGCAGAATTATGTTGTTATGCAGATTCTGATTGGGCAAGTGATAAGAAATCACGCAAAAGTACTTCAGGTTATATGATGTTCTTAAATGGATGTCCTGTTTATTGGCAAGTACGTAAACAGAATTTTGTTTCTTGTTCATCTACTGAAGCTGAATATGCTTGTGTTTCAGATGCATGTAATTCTCTAACTTGGTTTGATGCTTTAGTCACAGATATCTGGACACACCCGATCCGACCGATCACCGTGATGGAAGACAATGAATCGGTGGTTTATATTTCTGAATCTCATTTTACAGGTTCTAGGTCCAGACACATTGACATTCGTTATCAAAATATAAAACATTTAGTGAAAAAAGGTTTTGTCAAAATGCAATATGTATCTACACATGATCAAATTGCTGATATGCTCAACAAACCACTCCCAGCAGCTCAACACGAGTATCTGCGTAAGAAGATGTGCCTTATTTGATGATGTACTGATATTCGCTCAACTGGCAAAAGAAGGGGAATGTCACAGCGTTTTTTTATTTCCCAGCTGAGCTTCATTATTTTTGGACTAATAGACTTACTGTAGTTTGCCAAGTTCCTTATCAGTGTTTTACTACGCATGTCCACATTCTTTCACATTCCTTCACACTCTTTCCTTTGTTCTCTTGCCAGAGGTCCGGCTGGACCGGCAGGAGATCTCGCTTGCCAAAATGTAGCAATTAACTTTTCTTAGTTAGTGAGGTGTTTTATTTTCTTTATAACAAATAAATGAGTTTTATTAGAAACTTTCCTTCGCGTTTTCTTTATCAGAATATTGCAACTTGGAATAAGCCACGATCCATCTCCTCTAAACCAGGGTGATTTTTCCCAGAGCCAAACATGGGATTAATTGATGCCCTGACAATATCTTCATCTTCTTCACCCTAGAAAGGAAATCATTTGTGATTAGTATAAAATCAATCCTAGAAAAGGATTGATGTCTATCAGAAAAAAATGTAAAATCTCTTTCCTCAGCATTCCGTTCTCTCCAAATATCTCTCAGCTCCATATCTTCCATCATATCAAAAAAAAGATTTAGGTAATTTCGCACATGTCGAGATCTTTGATAAACTTTTTTTTATCTTTCTGTGTGTCTATTACTCCATTCCAATCACCCATTAGGATAAAAGATTTATAATCCCATTGTATTATTTTAGTATGTAAGAATTTATAAAATTTGTCCTGTTGTTGATTAGGTGCATATATTCCAGTTAAAAGCATCTTTCCATTCTGAGTTAGTAATTCAATTGCAATATATCTTCCTTGAGTATCTGCCTCAATTAACTTAGCTAATAGTCCTTTCTTTACATATACAACTAGCCCATTTTTCTTCTCTGGTGCTGATGCCACAAAATGTGTACCTAATCTTGAATTTATCAAATATTTTTGGTCTAATAGTCTAATATGTGTCTCTTGCAAGCAAATAACATCATTCTTAAATTGTTTCAAATAGTGAAATACTTTCTTTTTTGTGGTGAGTTTAAACCATTAACATTCCAGGATAAAAATTTAGTTGCCATCTTTGGCCTTTCGAAGCTTCAAGAACATCAGCTGAACATCCTCCTCCACCTTACTCTTCGGCCTAGCCCCCCCCCCTGCTTCTGTTTTTTGGACTTCTTGAGATGAATCTTGAGATTGTTGCACTTTTAATTGTTGTTCTTGACGTTTATAAGTTGCTTGGGTCAGTCGTTGTTCTCTTGGCTCTTCCTTCTTAAATGGTTCCAGAGTTGGGGGTGGGCCCCCAAGATCCAGATCTTCTTCCATGGTGGTTCCTCCAGCTGCAACTTCAGCATAAGTTTGTATCTGCTTTCCATCTTTTTCTTGTAACATCTCCATTTTCTTTCTACACCCCCCCTCCCCCCCCGGTGAGGGTGGATGTCCAGCCTTTAGAATATTAACATAAAAATCTTTTGCCTTCCAAACTGTGTTTAACCGGTATCTTTCTCCACTATAATTCACTATTAGACCAGTTGGAACATCCCATCTGTACTGCACTTGTTGGTTTCTCAGTTCGTTTACCAAAAAGCCAAAGTCCTTTCTGCTTCTTAACATTTTTGGAGGGATCTCTTTCAGAACCACCACTTCTTGTCCAGCCACTTGAACCTTATTCTTGTAGGAAGCTTGTAAGATGTCATTTCTGATCCTCCTGGTTGTAAAATAAATCACCACATCTCTTGGCAACTGCCTTTGTCTTGCCACCCAAGAGTTAACCCTGTAGATTTTATCAATTCGACTTGCCACATCATCTGGACTTTCTTTGATTAACCCTGCAATTGCTTCTGCACAAATATCCTTTAAGTTTTCCCGGTTATTTTCTTTTAGCCCTCTCAGTCTCAGGGCAAATTCCATAGATCTGTATTATAACATTACCAATTCATCATCCACTTTCTCTGTTTTAGTCATAATATCTCCTACTTTGTTTTCCAAGTTCAGATTGGCTTCATTGATTTCTTCCACTCTCTCATCCATCTGAATAACATGTTTTGCCAATCCTGAGACTGCAAAAACAATATCATCTCTTATTTCATCATGCTTTGCTTCAACAACTTCTTTAATTGACTTTATATCCTCCTCAAATTTCTTTAATTTCCCTTCCACAATTACTGTTAGGTTATTCATAGCTGCAGCTTGATTATTCATGGCTTCTTTTATAAATTATTTGAGTTCATTAAAAGAAGCCTCCTGACTCTGTGAATCAGCTGGAAGTTGGGCTTTCTGTGTCACTACTGACACTACTGGAGAACCTCCTCCACCTCTAGAAGCTCCTGGCTTAACTTGTTTAGAAGCCATCTTCTTCTTTTTTTAAAAAAAAATAAATCTTTTTTCCTTTCACAGCCACAAAGTCCCTTGAACAATTTTCAAAAGCTTGTAATTTATAGTCTATAATTTATCAAGCAAAGTAGTCTTTTATCCACAAGCTCTCAATTCCCAGCAGCTTTAATCCACTCTCAAAGTGCAAAGTTCTCAATAAACACTTTCATTTCTAACTTTCATTTTCACACCCATAACAAAGGCGCCATCTTCAGCCTCCAGCTCAAAGAAATTTGATTAGAAACAATGTAAATCCGGAGTTAAGCACTGTTACATTTAAAGCTTGTTCTCCTGTTTCGGCTCTGCCTGTGCTTGTATTTAATCAAACTCACTTTTGCCTGCAGGATTGGTCGCGGCATCTGGCTCTGTTTAAAACAGAGCTGTCCCGGATCCGGAGCTTCTTAGTGGGCTGACCGGGGAGCTCTCACCCTCCAAGCCTCTGGAATTATTCCAGAGGACTTTCGGGGAGCTCTACTCGCACCCACCAGCTCTCCTCTCCTTCTTCTCCCGATGGAGAGGTTTTTAAGCCGCCAGACAGCCGATTAACACTGTCAAGGCGGCTTTACGAAATCGTGGGGCTGGCGGTCCGAAGAGACCGTCCGCGCCACCTGCGGTGCCAACCGGAAGTCCGACATCATCTTTTCTTTAGTTACTTCTAGAGCCTCAGCTAGAATCATATTCATAATCTCTGCTAGATCCTCCCCTTTTTCTTCCACATTTTGGAATCTTAAGAAAAATTCTGCTTTATTCATTTCCCAGCCAATTAAGCCAGATGTTCCTTGCTCTACCTCTCCCAGCCTGTTCTCAAATTCCTTCATTTTTTCTTCTTTTTGACCTTTTTCCTCTAGTTTAACCAATCTCTCTTCATATTTTGTCATTGTTTGTTGTATGTTGACCACCTTTTCATCTGTTTGTAATAGTTGCTGCTCCATCCGTTGTTGTTGCTGTTCCATCCTTTGTTGTTGCTGCTCCATCCTTTTTTGTTGCTGTTCCATTCTTTGAAGTGTTTGTAGGATCGTTTGTGTCACTGCTTCTTTATCTTTCTCCTGCTGTAACATTGTCTGTATGGAACGTTGGCCTCCAGATGGTGAGGAGGATGTAGTCGCAGCAGCTCCCACCGTCGCTACTTTTTTACTCGTGTTGTTCAATAGTTATGATCCACCTAAACAATAGAAAGGGAGGGGAGGGAAGGGAACGTAGGGAAAAAAAAGCCAAAACAAAAAGAAGGGAAAGAAAAAGCAGTACTTCCTCAAATTCTTCAGGTTTCTCTGAAACCGTAATCCAAAGGGAAGGAGAGAAAAAAAAAAAACAAACACACACACACACTCAAAAAAAAGGAAGAAAAAAAATATCAATAAATCTTCAGGCTCTTGAATGCCTTAATCCAATTAAATAGATAGATGTCCCAACTCCAAAATGAAAATAGGAACAAAAAAACAAACAAACCAGGAATAAAAAAAAATTAAAAAGAAATAAAAAGAAAAAAAGAGCAAAGAAGAATTTAATAGTCCTTCAAACCCTTTTATATCCAGAGAGCCTGCAGGGCATGATTTTTCCTTAGCCTTCCAAGCCACCCCCTCACGCTGGGAATAAGATATTTACTCTTAGAAAAAAAAAAGGAGAAAAAAAAATCAAAGCCTTCTAATGTGTTCCCTGTCAAGCTTTGATGCTACCTCAAAATAAATGACTTTCCAAACTGTCAATCTTTAAGGAAATGTTCTCTTTATTCGAGTACGGCAACCGGATCATGACTCTGTGCGGTCAGTACTGACCTTTGCCCCCCAATCCCTCCCTTTCCGATCCCCAATTCTCTGCTTCTCATTGGCTATCTTCCAAGTCACTCTCCTGATTTCTTTTCCTGTCAGTTCACAGGAATGTTCCCCCTCCCCTCTTCATCTCCAAGGAGATCGAAGCTTCAAAGGGATTTAGCAGGCAAAAGTTCAAACTTCATCCTCCCTTTTCTATGTCAGCGCTGAGATGCTGACATCCAGCCCCTCTCCCTTCACTCTCCCAGTGAGGCCTGCGTGAGACAAACAACAAGTTTAGTACCTTACCCCGTCTGAGGGTGTGTCCCAACCCCTCCCGGCTTGTCCGGGTGATCTGCATGGAATTTAGCTATGAGGTGGTCAGCTTGAATGTTCGTGCTCTTCACCCAGGAAGCTTCTGACAAGGGGTAACCCTTCCACTTAATTAACTATTGGAGGCGTCCTCTGTGCCACCTCGAATCAAGAATTCGCTGTACTTCATAGTGGGTTTGGCCTCCAACAATCAAGGGCCCTGGGGGATCACGTGGCACCGGCCTTAAAGTTGACCCTACCACAGGCTTCAGGAGGCTACTGTGAAAAACAGGGTGTATCCTCCCTAGTAACCGGGGCAACTGCAATTGTACTGTAACCGGGTTGATTATTTTTACTATTGGAAATGGTCCTATGAATTTCGGGCCCAGCTTTCTAGTCGGGAGTCTGAGTCTTAAATACTTGGTGGGGAGGTAGACCTTCTCCCCTACTTGGAATGGCCTCTGGGGGGCTCGGTGCTTATCTGCTTGTTTCTTATAAGACCGTGCCGCCTTGTCTAATGCCTTCTTGACGTTCTCCCAGGTTTCTTTCAGCATTGCCATCCATTCGGTCAAGCTAACTGAGGAAGGAGGCTCCCTTGGGTACTCTGGCATGGGGACAAAATCCATGCCGCTCACTATCTTAAATGGGGTTAGTCCTGTACTACTGTGGACAGCATTGTTATATGCGATCTCCGCAAAAGATAAGAGGTCCGCCCAGTTCGATTGTTGGTAGTCAACGTAGCACCTCAGGTACTGCTCTATCATGGCATTCAATCTCTCCGCCCCCCCCCATTGGTGCTTGGGTGAAACGCTAAGCTGAGGCCTTGGGATGATCCTATGGATCGAAGGAATTCCCTCCAGAACTTCGCGGTAAACTGGACACCTCGATCGGAGATAATTCTTCTGGGTACTCCGTGCAGGCGGTAGATGTGTTTTACGAACAGTTTGGCCAATTGGCGGGCTGAGGGTAGTCCGCTGCAGGGTATGAAATGTGCCTGTTTGGAGAATAAGTCTATTACAGTCCAGATCACTGTGTTTCCGCTGCTCCTTGGCAGTTCGACTATGAAGTCCATAGCAATCTCCTCCCATGGCCTTGACGGTTCAGCTACTGGCTGTAGCAGCCCCGGGGCCCTTCCTGGTCGGGTTTTCATCGTGGCACAGATGGTACAACTTTTTACATAGCTGTCTACGTCTTTTCTCATGTGGGGCCACCAGAACTGTCTCCGTGCTAAATGCAGAGTCTTTAGGAAACCAAAATGTCCTGCTGGTTTGACGTTGTGACTCCTCTTGAGGACCAAGGTGCGTAAGGTCTCTGGGACATAAAGTTTCATCCCTCTCCATGCTAGGCCATCTCTCTTGGTCAGGAGATGTTGATTGTCTCGGAACCAGGGGTCCACCAACGTTTCTGCCTTGAGCCTTGTCGTTAGGTCACTTGCTGGTTGCCCCTGCTGGTCTCGATGCTGCCGTCTGGTGGTTACTTGGCCCACTCCTTGGGCAGAGGGGATGATGGCATTCACTACCTGCTCACATTCACTGTTATATTGAGGCATTCGGGAGAGGGCATCGGCCAGAAAGTTCTTCCCCCCGGGATGTACTTCAGCTCGAAGTTGAAACGATTGAAGTATTGGGCCCACTGGACTTGCCTGGGCGATAACTTCCGTGGGGTCTTGAGGGCCTCCAGGTTTTTATGGTCAGTCCAAACCTCGAACGGTGTCTGGCCTCCTTCTAGCAGGTGTCGCCAGGTTAACAGCGCCCATCTCACCGCAAACACTTCTTTTTCCCATGCTGCCCATCGTCTCTCTGCGTCGGTGAGTTTGCGGGATGTGTAGGCACAAGGTTGCAGGTCCCCCTGGCTGTTCTTTTGGAGTAGGACTGCTCCTACTGCCACATCGCTGGCATCTGCTTGGATGACAAAGGGTTGTTCAGGGTCAGGATGCTTCAAGACCGGTTCTTTTGCAAACATTTGCTTTAGTGTCTCGAATGCCTGTTGGCAGGCCGGGTCCCACTGTAGAGGTTGTCCCGGGCGGGGTTTCGTTGTCGGACTCCCTGTCTTTAGGAGGTCCATCAGAGGTTTGGCAATTCTTGCAAAGGAGGGGATGAATTGCCTGTAGAAATTTGCAAACCCCAGGAAGCTTTGTAGTTGTTTGCAGGTGCGAGGGGGTCGCCAGTCTAGGACTGATTGTACTTTAGCCGGGTCCATCTCTATCCCCTCGTTTGACACCCGGTAACCTAAATAGTCTAGCCTCGATTGGTGGAACTCGCATTTTGACAGTTTGACATAGAGGTTCGCTTTCAGCAGTTTTTCCAGCACTTTGCAGACGAGGGGTATGTGTTCGTCTATGGTCTCCGTGTAAATGAGAATGTCATCTAGGTAGACGAGGACCCCTTTGTATAGGTGGTCATGTAGAACTTCATTTCTCAATTGCATGAATACCGCTGGGGCTCCCTGTAGTCGAAATGGCATCACCTTGAATTGGAAACTTCCCAGGGGGCAGTTGAACGCTGTCTTCCACTCGTCTCCTTCCCTGATGCGTATTCGGTAGTAGGCTTCGTGGAGGTCTAGTTTGGTGAAATTCTTCCCCTTGGCCAGGTGGGCTAGCATGTCTTTCATGAGGGGGAGGGGATATAAGTTGTGTACGCAGACTGCATTGATCCCAGAAAGTCAACTACCAGACGCATAGAGCCGTCTTTCTTCTCTTTGAAGAGGACCGGTGCTGCGACCCGTGGTTTGACTGGCTCCATGAAACCCCTTCGTAGGTTCTTGTCTATGTAGTTTCGCATTTCTTGCATTTCACGGGGCGTCATGGCATACAATTTAGGTTTAGGTAGTTTCGCCCCAGGGATAATTTCGATGGCGCAGTCGGCATCGCAGTGGGGAGGTAGGATGTCACACTCGGCCTCACTAAATACCTCTGCTAGGTCTTGGTAGTCTTTTGGGATCTGTTCTGCTTCATGGGAGCTGTTGGATGTGGCCCCCAACTGCTTCGCAGTGCCCTTCGGGAGGGGCCCTTGTGTTGGTGCCATCTTCTTTTGTTCAGGTGGGAGAAGTTGGGGCTCAAGTGTGGGGGGTGTCTGGCGTGGTTGGAGTGGCAGAGGTTGGGGCCCTTTTGCTATCCTCAGTCTGCGGGTCCCCTCTTGCCACCAGATGATTGGACCCCACTTGTCTAGCCAGGAAAGTCCCAGTATGACCGGATCGGCCATCTTGGGGGCTATTATGAACTGTATCGTCTCCCAGTGATCCCCTAGTTCCAGTTTCAATGGCTCGGTCAGATGTGTGGCGTAAGCTCCCCCTACTAGGGTCCCATCAACTTGCTCAAATCAAATTGGGTGTTTGAGTTTCTTAGCTCGGATCCCCAATTTTAGGACTGTGGGTAGATTAATCAGGCACATAGTGCAGCCCGAATCTATCAGGGCTTGGAAAGTCTCTTAGGTTCCTGTTTTTGGGGCTGTTAGGCCTATGGGAAAAAGGAAAGGGTGGATGGGACCACTCACCATTGGGTCGTCTTCACCATCGTCCTCGCTGTCATACGAGTCGGGGGATTGGTCGCCATC
Source organism: Arizona elegans (assembly GCA_022577455.1). Lineage (NCBI taxonomy): Eukaryota > Metazoa > Chordata > Lepidosauria > Squamata > Colubridae > Arizona > Arizona elegans. The sequence goes on along the minus strand of JAKOOJ010000069.1, from coordinate 319,398 downwards.
ATCCGGGACTCCCCTTGTTTCGGTCAGGTGGGCGAAGACCTCTGTGCCTGGGGGGAGATTTTGTGGCGCATCGGTGGCTCGCTTGGGGCCCCGCTCCCGTCGTGCCTTTGGCTGAGGGTTTGGCCTCGGGCCCGGGGTTCCACACGCTGCTGCTAGATTGCCCACTCCCACACATCTGTAGCACCTCATTGGGCTCCGCGGGACGAAAGGCCTTTGGGTAGGCTGTAGTGCCGTGGTTCCTCGTCTGGTATGTGGTCTCGGGTCCGATTGGTATCTCTCCTTGACCTCTGGTTGCTTTAACATGTCGTTGGCGCGCAGCCCCCTTTCAACTTGCATCGCCACGTGGAACCATTCGGAGAGTCGGTTTGGGATGTCCCGATAAGCGGTCACTTGGGCGATCCGCTTATCTAGGCTCGTTCTGAAGAAATACACTAGTAGTCGCTCTGGTAGGGGAGGCAAGGTGCCTACGACTCTTCGGAACTCACGAATGTGCTCCTTGATGGGCTTCCCTCTCTGCATTAGGTTTCTGAATTTGTCTTCCACATAAGGGTCCTCCCCTACTTCCTCGAACCTCGCCTGTAGTAGTTGCAAGAAACCATCTGCGTCTTGCAGTTGGGGGGCTCTATTCTTGTAGAGGGCTGATGGCCAAGTCTTTGCTTCTCCCTCCAGCCCTTCTGAAATGGCATTGACTAGGGCTCTGGGGAATGGATAAAAGTGCCCATAGCGCTCGATATAGATCTCAGCCGCGTCGAGGAACTGCGCTACCTGGTCTGGATCCCCATCGAACTTCCCTCTGAACCGGGGTGGCTCCGCCCTCAGTGGCCCCTCTTCCCATAGTGGGGCTCTGTGTGCCTGTCTAGGGTGTCGTTGGGCTTCTTCATCATCTCTCATTTGGGGGCGGGGGGGCGAAGCCCTGCTTAGGCTGGTATGCTTTCTGGGCAGAGGAGGAACCAATGGATGTACACTGGGATTTTCTTTCCTTCTGGTGTGCGAGGGGGGTGGGCTGTGCTCCCATCTATGGTGACTTAGTTCAACAGGGCCAGCTGGCCTCCCTCTATCTTTGGGCCTGCAGGATGGACCCTCTTCCAGTCTGACGGTACGTTCAAAATCTTGCTTTAACTCCTGCATGGGACTTTTGAGTGGCAGCTTTGAAGTTTTCTGCTGTCTGGCCTGCTGCCAATCCCATAACCAATCCGCCCTTCCCAATTCAATCAGAGGCTTCCCCTTACCTTTAGAGTCTTTGCTGGGGGAGGGGGTGGCCCCGTTGCATCCAAGCTGGCTGGAGTAGGGAGGGGGGGCTGGTTCACAGCTACGTGAAGTAAACTTTCAGTAGAGAGCTGGCTTTCTGCCATGGCTTCGGAACCTTGGCACCACTCCGTCCAAACATTTGGCAGGGAGCTGGAGGGCTGGAGGTTTGCCAGTTTGGCTTGGAAAGTTGTGAGTACTGACCGTCTGTCAAGCTTCGATGCTATCTCAAAATAAATGACTTTCCAAACTGCCAATCTTTAAGGAAATTTTCTCTTTATTTGAGTACGGCAACCGGATCATGACTCTGCACGGTCAGTACTAACCTTTGCCCCCCAATCCCTCCCTTTCCGATCCCTAATTCTCTGCTTTTCATTGGCTATCTTCCAAGTCACTCTCCTGATTTCTTTTCCTGTCAGTTCACAGGAATGTTCCCCCTCCCCTCTTCATCTCCAAGGAGATCGAAACTTCAAAGGGATTTAGTAGGTAAAAGTTCAAACTTCATCCTTCCTTTTCTATGTCAGCGCTGAGAGGCTGACATTCCCAGGCTTTGCCAATTTAAATAAAGAGTACCTGTATAAACAACAGTTCAGTTCAATAGCTTTCAATCTCTGTTCTGGCTACAATATTTCTTTTCTTCTACTACTTAGATAAACATAGAAACAAAGTTTCTCTTCCAGTGGGTGGCAGCACTGTACATTGCCCTGGCTCTCCTATTTTTAAGGGAAGAAGAAGAAAGGGAAAAAAAGTAAAAAGAAAGGATCTTTCTTTTAAATATTTCAAAAGAGAAAGAAAAAAAAAACACCAGTTCAGATGTTCCAACTCAGCAATCCAAACAAATCTAATATCAGCAAATTTCCAAGTTTCAAATATGTCCCAATGCTATTTTCAGTCCAGTCCGGTAATCCAAAAAGGAAGTGAATCAATTAAGCAATTTTAAGTCTTTTAAACTCTGTATTGGGTACGATAAAAAATTAGTCCAAAGAAAGGTTCGCCGCTCCTCTTCATTCACCCTCCATCACTATCTCCATTATCAATAAGGGTGTTCTTAATATATTAAAAAGAAAAAAAAAGTTTCTCACCGATCTATTCACTGTCGTTCCGCTCTGCCTTCCTGGAGTTGTCCCAGCCTCCGCAGCCTATGGCTGCCACTCAGCCGCTGGAAAAAGGGCTTTTCTGGTTCGTCCAGGGACTAAGCGATGTCCCTGGAGTCCTCAGAATGTGCCCTCCGCTACCACAGTCAAATCGAGACTGTGGGGTCCAGATCGGACCATCCAGCGGCTGAGTTTTGGCAGGGTTTCAGGAGCTTCCAAAAACCCCGCGCGTCTCGCTGCAACGTCAACTTCCCAGTCACCTGGGTCTTTGATCTTATTGTGCCTTGTTGACATTTCTCTAAATAATGACACAGGTAATAACCTGGTGCTATTCAAGGGTGAAATTCCTTATTTCTCTACTTTATTATGAACAAAAAATTAGAAGCTATGCAATTCGAAAATGACAGCTTAATAAAAAAAAATCAGAATCAATTTACATTAGAAATAGCAAGACTAAAAGATTTACCTACAGTAATTACTATCTCCGAAGAAATGATGCTTCTGGTAAATATCCTCAAGGAAGAGATAGAAGTTCTTAGACAAGAAGAAAAGGGAAAAAAATGTATACTTGAACAGGAAATTCAGGAGTTGCAACTTAAAACAGAGTTACTTGAGAAACAAATGAAAGAGCAAGCACATTGTCTTCAAGAAAAGTATTTATTTGCAAAAGTATTAGCCAACAGACTGATGCCAGTAATTCAAAAGGTGATTCATGATGACCAAGCGGGATTTATTGAGGGTAGGTACATGAAGGACAATGTAAGGCAAGTAATAGACTTATTGGAATATCTTGAGAAGAATAAACAGATTCCTGCAGTGCTGGTTTTTTTGGATGCGGAGAAGGCCTTTGATAGAGTGGATTGGAATTTTCTATTAAAGACTTTAAAAAAGATGGACTTTGGGGACCAATTTATACAGGCGGTTTCAGCAATTTATCAAGAGCAAAAGGCACAGATCATTATCAATGGAAGCTTGACAACAGAGTTTAAAATCGAAAAAGGAACAAGACAGGGATGTCCACTGTCCCCATTGTTGTTTATTCTAACACTAGAAGTCTTGTTAAATACAATAAGGGACTCTAACACTTTGAAAGGTATAATGATAAGGCAAGAGGATTACAGAATAAAGGCATTTGCAGACGATCTGGTTGTTACCCTAGCACAGCCAATGGAATCGATAATCCAGATGAAGGACATTATACAAGACTATGGTAAAGTTTCAGGTTTCAGATTGAATCAGAAAAAAACTAAGATGATAGTTAAAAATATGACACAAGATCGTAAACTGGAGTTAGAAAGGAGGGCAGGTTTTGAGATTGTACCAAAGGTAAAATATCTAGGAGTTCAGGTTGCAGAATCAAATATGAAATTGTTTCAAAATAACTATGAGGTGTTGTGGCGAGAGGTGCAAAAAGATATGGAGACTTGGAAAAAACTGCAGCTGTCTTTACTTGGAAGAATAGCAGCAGTTAAGATGAACATTTTGCCAAGATTTCTTTTTTTGTTTCAAATGATCCCGGTGCTCAGAAATGATAAACAATTAAAAGTATGGCAAATTGGTGTAAACAAGTTTGTCTGGAACGAGAAAAAGCCAAGAGTAAAAATGAAAATTATGCAAGATGTTCCAGAAAGGGGAGGTCTCAAACTTCCAAACCTACAATTATATTATGATGCAACAGCTTTGACTTTAGTAAGTGATTGGTTTGGAGGAAAAAAGACTGGAATATTAAACGCAGAAAGTTTCGATTTGGAATTTGGATGGCACGCTTACTTATTTTACGACAGTAAAGTGGATAAAGTATTTAAAAGCCATATACTTAGAGATTCTTTGTTGAGAGTTTGGAAGAAGCACCGAAACAAATGGAATTATAAAATACCGCTATGGCTGGATCTTGGTCATACCTTGTGGAATACAAATATAATGTCACTCGGGGGGTTTTTATATAAAGAGGTTCTTTTTACAGATGCGGGCAGATGGCAGCTGAAGACATTACAGACATTGTTGGCTGAAGGGATCAATTTAACCTGGTTACAATATAATCAATTGCAATTGAGATGGAAAGAGGACCAAAAAACTGGTATTATGATGTATGAGGAAGAATTAGTTAGACACATAAAAGAGAAAGGCCCAATGCATATTAAAAGACTTTATAATGTTTTGTTAGAAAGGGATTCAGAATCTGAGCTAGTTAAAGACTGCATGATTAAGTGGGCACAAAATTTTGAGGAACCAGTGATGTTGGAAACATGGGAAAAAATTTGGGTTCAGAATGTTAAATTTACACAGTCGCAGAATCTGAGGGAAAATTTTTATAAAATGTTTTACAGATGGCATCTAGACCCCAAAAAATTGTCGTGTATGTACCCTAATGTGCAGCCTAAATGTTGGAGATGTGATTGCCTAGACGCTACATATTATCATGTTTGGTGGACCTGTAAGAAAGTTAAGGCTTTTTGGATAAAAATTTGGTGGGTCATGCAGAATGTTTTGAAGAAAAAAATTCAATTTTCTCCACAACTGTTTTTATTGGGTATAGTTAAGGGTTTTACATCGGGTGAAACAAAATTGATATTGTATATGATAACTGCAGCAAGATTGTTGATAGGTAAATACTGGAAAAATGAAGCGCTGCCTACGATTGAGGAATGGACTTTGAAGATGGCCAGTTTTGCAGAGATGGCGAAGATTTCAGCATATTTAAAAGATTGTTCTCAAGAGACTTATGAATGGGAATGGAAGAAGTGGATAAATTATGTTCAGCATAAATACCAAACTAGGAAGTACCAAATAGCTTTTATTTGAAAATGTTATATCAAGATAGAAATATTTTAAGGTTGAGGGCGAAAATTTGTTAGAAGATGTTATATTAAGACAGAAATATTTTTAAGGTTGAGGGTGAAAATTTGTTAGAAAATGCTATATCAAGATAGAAATATCTTTAACGTAATCAGGATGAAAATTTATTTGAAAATGTTATACTAAGATAGAAATATTAATGTTAATGTAAGGAAGATGAAAATTTGTAAGGGGGAGGGAAGGGTTCAAGTTTTATATACAAAGGAGGGTTTTTTCCTTTTATTTGACATGAGTATACTAGGAAGTCTGGGGGGAGGGGAGGGTTAGGGTGGGTTAGGGAGGTTGGGAAGATTGGGGGGGTTGCGGGGGGGGGGAAAAAAAGGGGTGAAAATGTAACTGTAAAACTTTTGCAATAAAAAAAAAAAAAGAAAAGTATTTATTGGTTGAAGCACAAAATAATGTTCTTGAAGGTGAAAATAAGGCTCTGCAAGACAAATTAAACAAATGCACAATTAGGAATGTGGAAGGGAACTTGATTTTAACTAGTGACAATTCAAATTCAGAGGATTTTGATTTACAAAACAGAATAGACAAATTAATAGCTGAAAATGAAAAACTTGTACAAGACATCAAACAAAAAGAAATTAAACATCCCTTTCTAATCAAGAGACTCATAGCCGCCATCAAGATGCCAAAGACAGAAGCGGTGATGCATTGCAAGGGACATCAGAAGGGGCAAGGTGAAATAGCCAGAGGGAGACACCTAAGTTGGAAAGGGCTAGGAAAAACAGAGATTGGACTATAAAGCAATTACTTATTTGCCAGATCCAGGACGGAAGAACCAAATCACAAAAAAAAGCAGGATTTAAACACCATAAAACAATCACACGCCAAATCAAAAGAATTTCAAAAGACTTTAAAGGGTCACATAGAAAAATCAAAAGACCTTTTAGGATATAAAAAGGGTTTTTCTTACAGCTCAAACAGGCTAGCCTCGGAACGCTGTGCTTGTATTTGTTTCTTGCCTGCCTTCCTATAAACAATAAACTAATTCTGCTCTCAAGCAGCTGACCTCCAATCATTTCCAAGTAATCTCCCAGCCGGGAGTTTTGAATTCAAGAAAAAGGAAGCTCTGCCTTCCAACAATCCTTAAAGGGAAAGGCTTCTTTTTTCCTTCCAACAAGTTATTATAAAGACCCACAATCCTACCTGGCAGGACTTGGAACAGTTGATGACCACTCTCCTTAATGGTGAAGAGAGAGAGAGATTAAGTAATGCCATTAGTAAGATTTTAAAACCCACGGATGGGGGAAACCTCCAGGCTATATTAGCCCAACGGTTTCCAAGACAAGACCCACAGTGGGATCCCTATAATGACATGGTCTACCTCCAAGATTATCAGGCATTGATCCTTCAAAGTTTAGAACAGGCTGCTAAACCTCCAGTAAACATGTCCAAGCCTTCCTTGGCAATACAAATTTCTTTTACATCAAAATTTTAATTTGTTTAAATTTTGGGATTTTTAATTGTTTTGGGCTAAATTATTTAATCTGGTTTTAATTATATCTTTTAACTTTTGTATTTATGTATTTTATTTTGTGCCTGTTCACCACCCTGAGTCCTTAGGGAGTAGGGCGGTATATAAATCTAATAAAAGACAAAGACAAAGACAAGAGACTGAGGAAAGCCCCGAGGCTTTCTTTCAAAGGCTTATTGAGATTTATAAGACATACACTCCAATCAATCCCCTGGACCCCGAGAATGCCCGCATGTTAACCTTGGCCTTCATATCCCAGAGTGCCCCGGACATAAAGCGGAAACTCCAGAGGAAGAGGCTGTGGTCAACTGACTCGGGAGGTCAAGATCTATGATTTTCAGAGAGGAGGAAAGGGAAGAGGAGTGCGTCCCCGTGGGTTCCAAGGCAGAGGGCAAAGTCGCTTCCAAGAACGGACGGAAGCCATAGGCCTGGCCACAGTGGATGAGAGTCCTGAAGACTGAAGGGGACCAGGGTTCAGTCAAGCCCCCCCCCGAACCCTTGGTCCAAATGAAAATAGGGGGTGATAATGTAACCTTCTTAGTAGACACAGGGGCATCTAGATCTGTAATTACAAAGCTGATGGCTCCCTTCTCTAATGATGTAATAAATATCCAAGGGGTTAATGACTTCATAAATCGTCGCCCATGCTGAAACCCCTGAAATGTTCCCTAGATGGAAGAAATATAGAACATCAGTTTCTCTATTATGCCTGAGTGTCCAGTTTCCCTCCTGGGTCGTGACATCCTATATAAGATGGGAGCTATTCTGTCCTTTGATGAAGACAAGATGTCATTAATAATGAGGCACCCCCCAGATGAAATATGGTGAGTAATGTTGGCTCAAGAGGGTCAAGTCCCCTATACCTGGCAGGAGTTTGAAGTAAGGAAGCTAATAAATTAACCTTTGGGCAGCCAACTACCATTTACACCAGCCATGCAATTCAAGGAATCTTCAAGACAAAGGGCCATTTATGGCTGACAAACCCCAGAATTTACAAGCATCAAGCTCTCCTCACTCAGAACCAACCAGTGACCCTGAAACAAACAAATGCCTTAATCCAGCCACTCTCTTGCAAGCACCGGGTCCTGAAATTGAACACAACTGTATGTAGGTCATCACAGCAAACAGAGTGGAGCAGACCTTCCCAAGCCTGACTGAACAGCCTTACCACCAAGCAGACATGAAAGAAAAGACAGTCAGAAATTATTTGCTTTTGAATGAAAGGGCTGAAAGAATGAACAGAACTATAAGAGAAAAAGGTGACAAAGGTGTACCTTGAAAATCACCTTAAATGGGTGAATCAGATGGTGGGAGAATTAAATAAGCAAATACAAGAAATCCAACAATATTGTGTGTCCCTTAGCCCACCATTTTTGACCACCTCTAGTCATAATATTCAAATAGTAGTGAGAAATAAATGGGAAAACATGATTGTAAAAAATGAAATGAATATTATTTGGAATATTTGTCTTTGTATTTTTGAAATCTAGACAATGATAAGTTTTTCTTTTTTAGAAATATGAATAAGTATAAACTGTAACAATTGAAATGCCTTTGGTGGTATATGGTGATAAAAGTAAAAAGGATTAAATTGTAGCTTGGATAACAGCTAGAACATTTCTAAATTTAATTAAGAAAATTGTAATAGTTGAGGTATTTTTAGATATATATTGTGGTGAAAGTAGAAATGGTTAAGTTGTGATTTGGAGGATTGTATGGGTAAAACACTGGAAAGGAGAAAATTTAATGCCTAGATGGAAGGGCCCGTATGCTGTGGTCATGTGTTCTCCACTTACAGTAAAAGTGTTGGAATCCAAGTCTTGGATTCACTGGACTCGAGTTAAGTCCGCAGCTAAGGAGTATTGGGAGGCAGACCAGGACAAGGCCCGACCTCTAGTGGTACGTTTGAAGAAGAGCCTCCTATAACTGTCCTACTGGCAACGGACAGGCTACAAACGGGGCAGAAGAGGCCTTACTGGCGTCACACCGGAAGCTGACCCTCCACGTACGGCTGAAGATTTGGAATGGGAAGTCAAACATATATAGCCATAGTGTTATAGGAAAAAAATGACAGAACTGGGCCAAGCTCTTCAATGCAGGAAAGAGTTTATTGCGCAAGGTTCAAACAGTCCGAAGACAGCGAAAGGTCTGAACAAAGATGGCTGATTTTGACCAGATATTTATACAGTATAAAGGCAAAGTTATTACGACGAGTGCGACATTTCACACGTAGAAGTTACCCTTTAATCTATCTCTAGGAAAGACATAACAGCCCTTTTCCCACAGGCTCAGGTTCTCAGCTCCGGAGCTCAAGACATAATAAAAGGAGATAAGGGGCTCAAAGGCGCCTCACGAGCAGTAAAGAGGACAGTAAGGAAAGCAGTATTTCTTCTCTAGAATCTACATGACACTTGGGGTGCAATAAACATTAAACAACAGGATGTATCTGTTTAGGGTCAGTTTGCCCTTTTACAATTCTGTACCTACGTCAAATACCGTTTGTCATCTCAGCACCTTGGCACGGAAGAGGCACTTCTGTCTTGACCAAAGATTTGGATTTCTAATATTTGAGTTTTATCCCAATATCGAATCTTAGCCTGGCTCATACCCCCCTTTGTGACTCATCTGTCTTATCCAGACGAGTCACACCATAGGTCCTCTTCCTGCTGGAGCCGTTTGTAATCCCACATAGCCATCACCTGAGCAGTTGTCTTACGTTCCACCAGCAAGGATAGACCTTTAGAAATAGTCTTAACAAACAGAGGTAAAACACATGGGAGAAAAATACACCCTGCAGCTATTAATCCCACCAGGCCAAAAATGGCCTGCAGGCCAGGTAACTGGCCACCATCCTGAAAACATATCCTGTAAATTAAGGCCTTTCCAAGTCTGGACTGGCACATGAGCTATTTTAACCATTTTGTCTGTTAGTTCCTTAATAACCTTTCCGCTTTCATCAACTTCTATGCAGCAGTTAGTCAAATTAAACTTTCCACATACCCCTCCTTCCTTGGCCAACAAATAGTCTAAGGCTAATCTATTCTGCATAACATATGTCCTTGATTTGACACTCTCCCTAGCTAATTGAGTAAGACCTTTTACAGTTTCGTTGGTGATGATTTCAACCACAGCTTGCAGACGAATTAAACAGTTCAGAATATATATAGGGGATCGATAGCCATACATGCCATCTTCCGCCCATGTAGCTGGTCCATAAACCTCAATAATTCGCTCTGCAGGCCACTCTTCACTTCCCCAACTACGTTGGTTACCTCCGACCCTAACTTTTCCTATTGCAGATGTGTCTACGTGTCTTCTTTGTCTTACGTTTCCTACCTCATCATATACCGGGACACCTAAAACCTGTCGGGTTTTAAGGGGAAGCAAAAAGAATCCGGGCCTAATTAGTCCCAGGACACAGGCTCCGCACCAGGATTTAGGTAAAACCCCATATGCCATCTTACCACATATCCAGTATAGTCCATCAGGAGCCAGCCATTCAAGGGTCTGATTATCTGGATCCTTTAAAAAAAGATAACCCGTTTACCTTAAACAGGGCCATTTCATCAGTTCCCTCTGTGGCATTACCTCCTGACCACCATACCTTACTTTCCCATTTTCCTGTACATATGAGGTTTCCTACCTGATGACAGCCTGCCACAATTTTTCTCTGGAAACAGACATTCCCTACCAGACTAGTAGTCAAAGTCCAGTCTCCATCCTTACCCTTATTATATGACAGGTTACCCTTATGGTCCATTTCTAAGACTTTGGAATAATTTAGTTCCTGGGCTTCCCATGGCCATTTTTCTCCCATGTTAGTTCCTCCAAAAACAAAACAATTTGATACATTCAGAGTGTGGGCTATGTCTTCTGCCAATTTGACAAAGGTATTTGTTACATAGCTAGGGATTTCGGGTATATTTAGCTTTTCCATTTTCAAATAATATAACTAGAACAATCCTTTCATATCCTGTGTTGTCCTAGTAATTTTGGTAACATACCAGCTAAGGATTACAAGGGGATCTCTTCAGTATCTATTACCAAATAATGTACTAACACATCCTCTATAATTTTCACGTCACACTCTACCTTACAGCTTATACATAAAACACAATCAATACAGTGAGTGCAACAACAACACTCACACCCACAATTACAAAACCAGCACATTTAAAGAAAATTCTCTTTTCTGTTCCTTTACATCAAAAGGCAACTTCCAGGGTGTCCTAAGCAGGGACTTCTTTCATCTGTAAGAGGTTCACACTCCGCAGCCGGTTGGGGAAATGTAGGGACCATTAGGGATCAGAACGACTGAGAAATCAAATGGGCCCTGGTTGTCCACAAAACCATTGCTTATATCTGTAAAACACAATAATCAATAAAGCTACTACCCCAATTACTCAAAGTGCCCACACCCAATTTTCCTCCCACATGGATCCGCAATGATCTTCAATCTCTCGTCAGGATCCAAGTTCCGGACCAATTCAAGAGAGCAGGTGCTCCATCCTCTTTTTAGCTTACAGCGGGTTACATCGGCAGATATACATCAAGGTAACCTATATATAAAATACAGAAGCTTTCTTTAAGTACATTCAAATGTCAGTTATGTTGGATGTTGTTTGTCCACGGACACTTTCCAGCTGGTATCAGCTGCTGCCTTGACTTGTGTCCGATGGATCCATGATTTTGATTCTGCAATCTTAATAGCAAGTGGGGAAGTCATAATACCAATAAAAGGTCCCTTCCATCTTCCACTTGGTCCCCAAGTTTAAATGAGTGACATTAGGTTACTAATCTAGGGGGTACTTGTTCCATCACATATCGTTGGAGTCTCTCAATTTGCTTATTAAGTTCTTGTATCATCTCCATATTCCAAACCCCCACTTTATGACCTAAATCAGGCCACCTAACATACATATTTACCTGTGGATTCTCACTCATAATGGCCTAATATTTTGTCAGCCTTTGCCCACTAATCCACAAATGTCCCTTAGTATCCAACACAGACTGCACCTCATGAGGGGAGTGCATGAGAATAGGACAAGAAAAAGTAAGTTTATTACAATTCTGAATCAATTCTGCACTTGCAGCCAGCACCTTCAAACAGTGGGGCCAGCTTTTTGGCCCCCCCATCCAATTGTTTTGACAAATAGGCTACAGATTGTTGCCAACTTCCCAAAGGCTGGGTAAGTACCCAGCAATATTTCTATCAGTGTTTACGTACAAATTCAAAGGCAAGTTCGGTAAAGCCAGAGCTTTTTCTGTCCCTCCCCCTTTCCACTCAAGGGGTTCCACATGGGCTCCTTTGGTGGCTGCATACAAAGGTGCTGCCATCAAAGCAAAGTTAGGAATCCAATTACGGCAAAAGCTAGCTAGTCCTAAAAAGCTTCTCAGTTGTCTTTTTGTTCGGGGTTCTGCCAGCATTAGGACCGCCCTTTTCCGCTCTGGTCCTAAAGCTCGACGACCCTTATATCGTATCCCAAATATCTAACTTTCCTTTTCACCAATTGAGCTTTTTTTCTTGATACCCAATAACCACACCCTAATAAAAAATCTAGCATTATCGTGTATTCATCATAGTATTATCCCAACATAAATCCTCTGTCAGTCCTGTTGATCAAAACATCATCAACATATTACAGTATTGTGTCTCCTGGTTGTTGAGGCACATAATACTGTAAGTCTCTAGCTACCGCTGTTCCAAACAATGTGGGGGAGGTCTTAAATCCCTGAGACAGCCGAGTCCCAGTATATTGCATTTTCATTCCTGTATAAGGATTCTCCCACTCAAAATGCAAACAGTGGCTGGCTTACGGGGTCAATGGGAATTGTAAAGAATGCATCCCTTAAATCAATAACAGAAAACCACTCAGCCCGGGGTGGAATTAAACTTAACAGGGTATATGGATTCGACACGGCCAGGTGTAAAGTTACCGTGCCCCGGGCTGTAAGACCCATCTAACTGTTTAATTGGGATAATTGGAGTATTCCAGGAGGACTAAATAGGCACCAAAAACCCCGCTTCCAAATCTCTGAATGCTTTCATAAATAGCACAAATAGCTTCCCAAGAAACGGGACGTTGCCTTATACTCACAGGCGCCACTCCAGGTTTTAGTTCCACCCCCACTGGAGTGTGGTGAGCTGCAAAACCCGGCAGGTTATCCTCAGGCACATCAAACAACCTCCACTTCTCTCTCTCTTCAACCTGTCTCCCTATCATCAACCTCCAAATCTCCTCCGGGGAATGCCTTATGATCATTCTCTGACTATCTTCATCAAAGGAAATTGTTGCCCCTAATTTACTCAGCAGATCCCTGCCTAACAACGGAATAGGGCATTCAGGGATATACAAGAATTCATGCTGGATTTCAGCTTCCTTAAAATCACACATCTCTGGTTTCAAGACCTGCCACCCCATGGCTTGCCCTGATACCCCCTAGACCTGAATTTTATGGGATCCGGGGGCTGCAATCTGCTTATTTACAACTGATCTTCCTGCTCCCATATCTACCAGAAACGTTCTGTGCTGACCCCCTATTTTCCTTGTAACCAATAGCTCAGGCGGGGGTTCTTCCAAGCCTGGTCCCCCTCAATCTGACCAAGTCATGTCTGCCAATCCAATACTTTCCGCTTTCTGCTGCCCTGCACCCTCTCCAAATCCTCTACCAAAACCCCAACCTGAACTTGTCTGTCCAACCTTCTACTCAAACCTCTCCTCTGTCCTCGTTCTCCCCTTCTCCCAGAGAGCTGCCCACGCATCCCTGACCCAAAATCCGCTCTTCTCATCCCTCTATTTCTCACCATCTGTCTTGGGCATTCCTTTTCCCAAGTAATTTTATTTCTATACCACCCTTCTCCCGAAGGACTCAGGGCGGTGTACAGCCTATTTTGTTTAAAAAAACAAGACAAACACCAATTTAAAATAATTAAAAATATTAAATGGATTCGGCTCAATTTAAAACCCCAGAAATTTAAAACATCCAATGTAAAATTATGTTGCTAACCCAGCCTGGTGGAACAACAGGATTTTGAGTACAGGTTTAATTAAGCGTTGTTAAACCTCCAAAAAATTTCCAGAAAAGAAAAAATAAAAATAAAATCAAAATGTATTCAGAGCAGAAAGGAGAATGTATCTGCATAGCTTTCATATGTTAATGAAAGAGGCTTCACAGAAAGAGGAGGAGGGGTGGGGGGTGAGAGAAAGGAGAAAAAAAGTTTTAAAGGAACAAAAAGCATCTCTTTACCTGTTTCTCCCCTCCAAAGGAAGGGGGGGGGAGAGAAAAAACCCCTTGCATCCCACTTCACAGTGCCCCTGCCAACAAACCAGCCTTTTTATTCATCCGTGCCTCCTGCTCTTTCTTCTCCACCTACAGCCCCCACAGCCTCCAAATCATCATCATCCCCCTCTCCCTCACTCTGACTGCTACCTCTAGGCGAATGACTCCCCTTGACTTTTGACTTCACGCCAGGATCACTCATACGCCTCTGATTTCCTCCTCCACTCCCTCCAGCAGCCCCCTTACTTTTCCTGCCTGCTCAGATACACATAACCCGACCGTTTCAGCCTGACATTGCAATAAATCCTCAGCTTTTTTCTGTTAGGGCTCTCACCCATTGATCAATATATTGAAATTGATCAGGATATTTATCCTGATTCACTACAATCACTCCCCACAACTTATCCACTGTTTCTTCCCTTAGTGATCCCTGAGGGGGCCACACATGCTTACATAAGAATTTTAATCGATCCTTTGATCCTTTCGGATAGGAAGGGTTGCTAAAATACTTGTCAAAACCTCTTAACATGCATGCCAACGGAGTATTTGGCACGCTCTGAGTTCCTCCCATCCTATCACACTGCCGCCGACTCATAGCCCCAGAAACTCACGGTCACTAGCGAGAAATGCGACAGCTTAACCACCCACGCAACCTGACACGGACTTCGTTAGGGTAGCCACCCCGAGTCCGAGGGAGTGATCAAGTCCCTCCTTTTGCCTTCAAATGAGGCAGGTACAATTCTTTTACAATATACTCACTTAAAAACGCTCCCACTCCGTAGATTCCTGGCCAGGAATTTGTTCAGACCACCTTTCCTGCACCGCAGGGTTCTTGGACTCGATCAGAGCTCCGTCGGTCCCATAGGACTATCGCTGCTGTCTCCCGGAGATTTTATCCCCGTGGCGCCTGGAGAATGTTCAGGAGCGACTTCCCGATGGTCCCTAGGGGTCGAAAGGCCCTCAGCGAAATATCACCTTGCACCTAGTCCCGGCGGAGTCGCCAGCTGTTATAGGAAAAAAATGACGGAACTGGGCCAAGCTCTTCAATGCAGGAAAGAGTTTATTGCGCAAGGTTCAAACAGTCCGAAGACAGCGAAAGGTCTGAACAAAGATGGCTGATTTTGACCAGATATTTATACAGTATAAAGGCAAAGTTATTACGACGAGTGCGACATTTCACACGTAGAAGTTACCCTTTAATCTATCTCTAGGAAAGACATAACAGCCCTTTTCCCACAGGCTCAGGTTCTCAGCTCCGGAGCTCAAGACATAATAAAAGGAGATAAGGGGCTCAAAGGCGCCTCACGAGCAGTAAAGAGGACAGTAAGGAAAGCAGTATTTCTTCTCTAGAATCTACATGACACTTGGGGTGCAATAAACATTAAACAACAGGATGTATCTGTTTAGGGTCAGTTTGCCCTTTTACAATTCTGTACCTACGTCAAATACTGTTTGTCATCTCAGCACCTTGGCACGGAAGAGGCACTTCTGTCTTGACCAAAGATTTGGATTTCTAATATTTGAGTTTTATCCCAATATCGAATCTTAGCCTGGCTCAATAGCTACACTATCTCTTATTTTAATGAGCGTGCTTGCCTTTATTGTAATTTGCTGTATAGGATATTCATTCTGCAGGAATCACCTTCCCCCCAGAAAGACAGGTGCTGAGCCAAAAATCACTGACTGTGACAGAGAGCAGTACGAAACTCCTGGAGATACTTATGTTTGAGGAAGCCTGGGAGTAGGCTCTCTGTGGTGCTGCTCTAGCTCTAGGACTGTGGATATTGTATTTTTTTTTTTTATTTGATTTATATGCCGCCCTTCTCCGGAGACTCAGGGCGGCTTACAATGCGTTAAGCAATACAGTATTTATTATACAGTTATTTAACAAATAAGGGGTGGTTCTGTGGGATACCTAAGACTGATATTGCCTTTTCCCAAGTCACATATAACCCTAACCTTCTTCCAGACGTGGTGATTTTGTAGATTAAGGGAATTGTGATTGGATAGGTGCCGTGTGGGGGCAATTATGAGCTTTTTGTGGCTTTGGCTGTTATTGGCAAAGGGCCTACTAAGTGATAACATCCTGAACAGTAGTTCCCAATGTTGTGAGAATGCCCGAGGGATCCCCCCTTGCCCTTGAGGGAGGATCCAGGGATGTTGAGAACCCCAAAGAACAGGGCAGGATCAGGTCACAGGGTGTGGACATTTTGAGACAAGTCCACTCCCGGCAACGACGTATCATCAATAGGTGGGGTGGATACCCTGGACCTAAGCCAACCCCAGACCTAAAGACAAGCATCTGACAATCCTGGTACAGAGTGGGGTAGAACAAAGGGAAAATGGGCCCCTGCAACAATTGAGAAATTGTTGGCACCGCTGGCGTTGCGGACGGTCTTTTCGGACCGCCAGCCCCGCGATTCCGTTGGAGCCGTTCTGACAGCGCTAATTAGCTGTCAGACGGCTTGAAAACCTCTCCTTTGGGAGAAGAAGGAGAGGAGAGCCGGTGGGCGAGGGTAGAGCTCCCCAGGAGTCCCTGGAGCAATTCCAGGGGCTTGGAGGGTGAGAGCTCCCCGTTCAGCCCACTGAAGCTCCAGATCCGTGGCGACTCCATTTTAAACGGAGCCAGACGCCGGCGACTGACTCTGCTTTCAACAAGGAGATTAATTGATTCCAAAAGCAGACAGAACGGAAGCAGGAGAACAAGCCTTTGCAAGTATGCTGCTTAACTCCTGGGATACATTGTTTCTACTTGATTTTGCTGAGCTGGAGGAGGAAATGGCGTCTTCATTGTGGCTGGAAAAGTGAAAGCTAAGTGCTTGTTAATAGATTTGTGCTTAGAGACTGGACTTAAGCTGCTGGGATTTGAGAGCTGGGTGTAGAAAAGACTATTTTGCTTGATAAACTACAAATAAATCTGAGAAAGCTGCTCAAGAGATTTTATGGCTTTGAAAAGAAAAATTCTTTTAAAATAATATGGCTTCCAAGCAAGGAGTTCCTGAAAGTGGTGGAAGCTCTCTAATGGCATCAGAAATGACACAGAGAACTGACTCACAGAGCCAGGAGGATTTTTTTAGAGACCTTACAGAATTTATAAAGGAAGCCATGAACAACCAAACTGCAATTATTAATAACTTTACAGCAATCATGGAACGAAAATTTATAGAACTGGTGGAGGATATAAAAGCAAATGAGGATGTTTTTGAAGGAAAGCACAATGACAATGTAGGAGACATTTTGACTAAAACAGAGAAGCTGGATTTGGCTGATTCTCAAGAATCTTCAAACTTTCTTCCTGCTCTTTTGGAATTAACTGACAGAACTTTTCAAAAATATAATTTGGAGCAGAAAGAAGAAGAAACTGACCAGCCCTACGATGTTTCGGAAGATTTGGCAGAGGCTTTCACACAATTAATTGAAATGCAGCAACTGGACTTTTCCTTGCAAACTCATCGAGTTAACTCTTCGTTCTATGAACTGACTGATTATATAAGCAAGAAGAGTCGATATGGGGGCTCCAAATCAGAGGAAATGGTTCCAAGAAAGGGACAAGTTTTAAAGATACATCAACCCCCAGTTGAAATTCAAAACCTCCTCAAAATAAAAGAGGGAGGAAGAAAGATTGGAAAAAATACAGAAAGAAAGGAAGAATGGAACTCAATCAATGATTAATTAAGGTTTAAGAAAAAATATTTGAATTTTGAGAATAAAAGTAGGAGGGAGAGTAAAATGATTAAGTAAATGAACTAAGAATATCTTACAGATGTATTACGAGAAGTTTAGGCTTTGAATGATCTATTAGTGTTTGTTAATGTTTTTAAAACTCTTAGGCTTAAAGGATTATATGTTATTTTGAGTTTAGGGAGGTTGATGAATAATCTGTAGAAGGGGAGTTAAGGGGTCTAGGGAGTTTTAAGTCTTGCATTAATTTAGCATATTTTAGCGTATGTTTGGTAAAATTCATACCCTGTTTTTCTTCTGGGAAGTCGGGGGAGGGGGTGGGAAGGGGGGTGGAAGGTTGGGTTTATAAATGTTTAAATAGACAAGTGAGAATGTTATTTTTCTTCTTATGTGGGAAAAATGTGTATTTGTGTTTACCTACAAACTGGACTGGAACATGCACTCTGGTGCATCTGTTCCCCAAAGCAGGTGTGGTCAGAGAGGTTGCCAAGGATTTACAGGACCGGGCATCTAAAATGGGTCAGAAGTTACAAGCAACAGAAATGAGGTTCTCTTGGTTGCCTGGGTCTGGCTGGATTAAACAGATGTTATTCCTGTTGCTATGTGCCGTGGCAAGCCTGGCTTTATTCCTTGTGCAATACCTCTGTTCAGACAGCTAGCTATGAAAGCAGTGAAAGAGATGAGAGTTGAGAAAGAGTTAATTTTGATGGAAAGCCTTATTGACCGTAAAATTGACTCCGATCTCTTTGATGAAAATGAAGTTTCTGATGCAGGAACATATGTACAACTCTCAACCGGGTAATTAGAGAAACTGCCTTCAGAGAATAAGATTTGAAAGTCATTCCATATGTATTACTTGTCTTTTCCTTCGCATTATTATATATCTTTATCCTGAATTGATTATGTTATGCCAAATATTATATGCTTGCTTTGCTGATTTAAGCTCTGTAATAGGTAAGACTCAATTGTAACTAAGTAAAATAGAGTCTTAAAGGGGGGAATAAAGTAGGACGTAAAGTGAAATTTGGATATAAGAATGAAATGATACGGAGTTGGCCTGGATGATCTCTGAAGGGTCCCTTGACTTGTTATTGTAAGAGGCAGTTGCTGGGTTCAAGAAGTCAAACCACAAAGTTAGCTAAATTATCTTGCAGAACTAAACCACATGGATCAGCATGAATCAGCTTTCCTGCCTAAGCAATAAGGGGAGGGGGCCTAGCTAAAGAGGCAGATTTCACATACTTCCTGTTTTTGCTACTTTTGAAGATTATAAGAACGTGTGTCTTAAACAGAACCTTTGTTCAGAACCTAACAGATTAATTAATCTGTCTGAACCTTTTGGCCAAAATAAAAGCTTTTTCTTGATTTTGAAATTCATCTCCTTTATTTTTCTGCAACAGGAGGAAGGAAGGAAGGAAGGAAGGAAGGAAGGAAGGAAGGAAGGAAGGAAGGAAGGAAGGAAGGCAGGCAATAAGACAATCCTGTG